>JAODAL010071725.1:0-15408 GCA_025379985.1 Phyllomedusa bahiana
CTTCCCTTTCTGGGCACTATGTGATGTCACGGAGGCCCCGGAGCCCCCCTTTATTTTCCGGCGCCGCCCTTTCGGCGTCTCACACACACCGACCTGTTATGCCCTTTACGGCGGGAGATGACTTACAGTTTCTGAAACTCAATGTAAGTTAATGGGTGTATGCTTTGGGTGGGGGGGTTTGTTTGGGGTTGGCTGTTTATTTTAATCCCCCTCTTTGTTTTTGTTTTGTTTTCCCCCACACCTGGGGGTTTTGTGTTTATATTGCAAACCTACAAGGCTGATTATGCAGATGAAACGTAAGGTATGTCCTTTTTTGTTTTGAAAACACACATTTTGTTGTCTCTGCATCAGTAATTCCCAACAGGTATTTATCACCCTCAAATTTTTGTGTTTTTGCATTATTCCGCCATTTATTTGTTACAAAGCCCGATATTTGGGGCCCAATTATATCTTTCCGACTGCCCCCCTGATGATGTCAGGGATGTTTGAAACATGTTGGGAGGGGCCCCATGAGGAATAACGGGGTGTTTTTTTAAATAGGGTAAGGGCTCCGGGACAAAAAGCCCTTTACGGGGCGATCATCCTGTATCCTTTCAGTTAGGTAGGGGTATGTTAGGTTATAGGGCCGGGGTTTTGTATATCACTCTGGTCCCCCCCAGGGGGTTGTTGCTTCCCCTCCCACAGTGTTTTTGGAGTTCTTCAAGATAGATCCGAAAATTTTAAATTTTTAAAATTTAATAAAAGTTATTTTTTAGGACCGATTTTTCCCTTTTAAAATTTTGTCTTCTAGGGACTTTGGGGGAAATTTTTTTTTGGGGGAATGAGTTGACTTTTTTTATTGGTAACTTTTTTTGGGGGGACAAGACTTTTGATCGCTTTTAAAAACCGTTTTTTTGGGAAGGGGGGGGTGAAAAAAATACTGCAATCCTAGCATTTTTTTTTTTTTATTTTTAATAGCGTTTTACCGTGCGATCCGTGACAATTAATTTTACTTGTGGGTTTTAAGACATTATGGTGATAACCCCAATTTAAGTATTTTTTTTTATTTGAAAGCACAATTTTTTTTTTGAAAAAAATGTGTTTTTATTGTGTAAAAATAAAAATTTTTTTCCCATCGCTATTTTCCTAATAGCCAAAATTTTTTAAATTTTTTTTCCCGTATCCCAAGCGTGTAAGGAAAATTTTTTTTGGGGGGATGAAGGGATGTTGTAAATTGGGCATCACTTGATGTTGATATGTTTTTTTTGATGACTTTTTACCCCTTTTATGTGCGGGCGGGATAACAAAAATCGAATTCTTGACTTTTTTTTTGGTTTTTTTTTTAAACGGCTTTCACCGTACGGGTTAATTAGCGGGACAGATTATGGGGTTTGGGTCGTTAGGGTACGCAATGATCCCCAAATATGGACTTTTTTTATTTTTTGATTTTTTTTTGGGAAATTGGGGCTTTTGAAAAGGGGAAAGGGGCGATGTACGGGGTTTTTTTTTATTTTTTGTGTTTGTTTTTTTAAAACTTTTTTTACCCCTTTTTTTTTAACTTTTTTCACCCCTTTTAAACATTTTCCCCCCAGGGGGGAATTGCATAAACGATCATCAGTTTTTTTCATCCCAAAGGAGATCAGCACACACCCTTTATAGCTGAAACCCGGTCTCCATGGCAACTTTTCCAATCACCTGCCCACAATGCCTTGTGGGCATCGTGACGTCACCAAAAACCCCCGGATGCGTCATTCTCCCAATTTGGGGGGTCGGGTAGGAGATCAATACCAGGCCTAAAAGCGCGTTCCCGCCCCGGGGAAATCGCGGGCAGCAGACTAAAAATCCTGCCACCCGCAGCGGGAAGGGTCGCGACCACGATGTCTTAAAATCGGGGGGGTTTAAACCCCCCCGGCTGAACTAAAATCGGGCCGTGGGGGAGTGGCATGTTTCCCCAGGGTAATATACCGCGGGTTCCCCGCCGCGTTCTTGCGCCCCTCCGCTTGTGGCGCGCAAGACCGCCATGACATACTCATACTTTAAAATTTGGGGGGAATTTCCTACCCGACATTGACTTTTTGAGTACGGCAAATGTGGGGAAAGGGGTTAAAAGCCATTTTTCTTTTCCCAAAAGGGACCATGTTAATTTAAAATCCCCACAGCAACATCCCCCAAAAAAATTAAAAATATGACTTCTCAGCCACTTTTAAAAAAAATTTGTGATGGAGAAATCCCCCACTTAGAAGCCACATTTCTTTTTTTTTCCCCCAAAGGACCTAAAATTATAGTTTGTACTCACAGCAACATGACCTAAAAACCTTTTACAATGAAAAAAACCTTTCTAAAGATAAAGTGAGAAAATGGAATACAGGGGTTGTAAATAAAACCTTGCTGTCTTTTACAGCCCTCCCACAAAAACCCCACCAAAATTTGAACGTTGGGAAAAGAGAAAAAAAATTTCCAGAAAAAAATTTGATCTTTTTAAAAAAAAAAATTTTTCCCAAGAGGGACCTTTTCTGTTTAAAGAGGAATGTGAAGTAAAATTCGGCAAACTAATCGGTGACCTGGGCAATTGGGGCCAAAACCCTCATCAGAGATCATGCCTGATTAAATCTGATGAAAGTCAAAACGATCCACATTATCTGTAAAAACCCCGGTTTGCGTTTTCTGTAATGACTCCCCCCGGGGTGCTTTAAAGGCCGCTCATATATGACGGGTTGGGTGCTGGGCAGGCAACCCCCTCTATGGCCCTGGAGAAACGAGCTCGGGAAAACCCCCCGTTCCTTTTTGGGTACCCAGAAGCAAAGGGTTTTCCGGGAAAAACACCAAAAAAAATCGGTGTTGAGACGCAGAAAAGTCCCTGGGACCATGAAACTAAGCTGGTCCTTTTTTGGTTTGGGTGTGTCCCTGCATTGCATGCATTGGGGAGGGGTAAATAAAAATTTCCAGAGGTCAACCCCCTTAGGCTTTTTGCCCCCTTGCCCTGCTGGGTGCTGCTTTCCGCTACGGCTTTCTTGGCACTCAACCCGCTGTCACGTCACGACGTTTTTCCCCCGGAAAATTTGGGAACGTGAAGCAAACGCAAAAAAATGTCCCCCAGTTTTATTTAATCACAAGGGCTCCATTTTTCCCGAAATTTTTCTCTCATTTTTGGGGGGGTGGGGAAAGGAAAAATGCTGGGGTTTTGTTTTTTTTACCGGGGTTCCCCGAAGGGGACACCCAAATAACTGTTGTTTATTTTTTATGGGCCCTTTAAAGCGAGGGTCAGGTTTGGGGGGAAATGGAAACATCCAAGCACCCATGTGAAGATGGACCTTTTATTTCCCCCAAACCCCTGGGTTTGAGGGGAAATAACAAACTTTATCTTCCCCCATCTTCCTCCTCCCCTCAAATTCCCCGGGCCACCACTTTTCCCAAAGGGAGGGACGCGGAAAAAGTTGGGTCTAGGAATACCCTTTCCCCCCCGCTTTCCTCCGGCACAGCTTCAACAACCCGCCCGACTTTCCCGAGATGATGCACCCTAGGCTTTATGCGCCGCCTTTCACTAGCCCTGGACCCCGAACCAAATGGGCCCAAATGAAGACCGATGAATTTTTGGGAAAAAGTCGGGGGGGTTTTGGAATTTTGACGGAAAAAAAATTCCCCCGTGGCCCTATCTGTGTCCTCTCCCCCCTCCATCGCGGGTGGGACCGTTTTTTCAGAGTGTCCAACGATCGTTCCAGAACTAAGATTTACCCCAATGCTTCCCTCTGACAAGGGCAAATTTTCCGCAAATTACCCTTTTGGGGGCTTCTTCAAAACGGGGAAGGTGGTGCATAAACTTTTTTCACCGGGCCCCCACCTCGGGGGGCTCAACACCCCGAAGTCCGCCCACCCGCTTTTTCAGGGCCTTTTGTCACTTCATACCGGGGGGGGGGGGGGGGGGGGGGGGTTGCACTGCCCGCCACAATCCTGGGGCATGTGGAGGGTTTGGGAATTTTCCCGCGTTTTGGCCCAAACGTCAACAATGAAACGGTTTTACGGGGAGGGCCCAGCTGATGCTTTCAAAAGCACCAGGCGGGAAAGAAAACAGGGGGGGAACGGCGGGAAAAACGAACTTAACTTTTGAGCCTTCCCCACAGGCAGTCCAACCCCGGGTAGCTCTTTAAAATTTTTTGGGCGACAAGGTTATGACATTGCCAGGCCCAAGGGGTTCCCACCTTCCGATCTTAAGGGGCCCCGCAGATTCGCCCGTTATTCCCACACCCCCCAAACCCTTTCCCGGCACAAGATTCTTGTCACCACAGCCAGCACTCGGGGCTCGTTGCGGAAGCCGTCCACACTCCTGACCTGTGTGGTTGGGCGGTCTCCAAAACAATTTTTTAAAATTTTAACAAAGGGCCCCGGTTTTTTATGGCACGTATGCCCCCGAGGACCTTTGGGGGGAAAAAAGCCCTGAACCATCCCTTTCGGTTTTGAAGAGCGTGCGCCAGCCTTAGAGCCACCGCACCCCCAGAGACATCCACCCAGGGTCAACCATTTAACGTCACAGAGATAAACCGGGCCTTTTGGCCCTCTTACTAGTCCATGTGTTTGGTGGTCAGATGGACCCTTTTTTGGGCCCCAGATGCAGACAAAAAGCGCTTGAAATTTAAAAATTCCCTTGGCCCGGGGGCCCGGGAGGGACGGCTTTCTGGCAAAAAAAATCCTTTCTCCGGGATCGTATTTTGGGCCAAACAAGGCCATACTGGGGAACCCATCTGTGTCCCCCAGAAAGGAAAGGCAACATTTTCCCAAGGGCCAAAAAACCTGGGAATGCCGACATTCAGGCTTTTTTCTTTGGGGTGTTTTGGGTTAAAGTTTTTTCTTCTGCTCCCAAACCTGAAGACAGAAGGCTGGCTGCTAGATTTGGCCGCTGAAGGGCGTGCAGGTCGTCAAACTGGCGGAAGGAGAAGGGGTAGGAGGGTCTCTGGTGTGCGGTGGTACTACCGGCGACGGTGGAGGCTGAAGCGGAGGCTGATCCCTGATCATGACTCTGAGAGCCCATGCAGCTGAGGAACGCTTGGTGGGGCGGAAAAGGGAGGAGGCGGAGACAGAGGGTGGGGACATGGTTGGAGGCCCGCTCGGTCGGGCCCTTTTTTTGCCTTTCCATTTCAACTCATGAAATTCGCTGCATTGGGGACTAGACATTTTTGGTGGTGGTTAACACCTAAGGTTCTTGCCTCTACTTATGCGTTTACGGCAAAGCGCATATGACATCGCTGGGGGAATCAGAGGCTGCTCAAAGAAGGCCCAGGCTTAAAGATTTCCTGGACCTTTTTGACGGCGATAAACGAGGAGCTGGGTTTTCGCTGACCGTGGCTGGAAATCATATCACGGACTTCTGGACCGCCCTCTCCCTTTTTGAGGCGGGACCCGTACTGACCACTCCCCCCATCGTTTTCCTCCTCGTCCAGTGATGAACCCGCTCGCAAGCAAATTCTCTGAAAAGACCACATGGATCCGCAATGTCGTCACATCATAACAACACAGGTGACTTTCGTCGTCCTGACATTCGCATCCAGGGGCTGCGGCTACAAGCAAGAGGGACTGCAAGGCGTTGCCGACCGCCGGGAATTTTGCCGATTGACCCGGCTTCCTTCCCTCCTCTGATGGCATCAGTAATGGGGGTCAGAGCAGAGAAAATCATCCTTTTTGGCCTGTTTATCTTTTAACATGCCTTCTGACCCCAACCGCATTTTGCATCAAAGAGTCTTCAGAAAATGGAATTATCCCCAGTGGGTGGTTACACATTGACATTTTGGGGTGCTTCATGTTGGACGGGATTTCTGATGATGCTGAGACGACATTTGTGGGCCCTGACTGGGAGGACGATGAGGTAAGACTGCTTAATGCAGGTTGCATTAACCACTAAGAACAGATTGGCGACGCTGTTCGTTACTGAGATTCACAGGGCCCTGACCCAACGATGACAAGGGCCTGACGGTCCTGCAACTGACGATCCCTGGCAGCGTGTTGTCGCCACAACTGGAAGAGAGCACCTTTCCTCTACCTCTACCTCCATGTCCTACCCCCCTCTTTGCTCGCTTACCACCTAAAAATTTCGCTCCATGTTCAAAATATAAAAATTTGAGAAGGTATGGAAGAGTTTTGGAAAATCTCTTATTAAAAAAACGGCAAATCACAGCTATTCTCGAATCCCCAAATCAAAACAAAATTGCTGGATTCAAATTTAACTGGGAAAGTAATCTATCAACAAAGCTTGAATTTACCAAAAAGTAAAAAAAAACCCCGTCTGAAATGAAACCCATATTAAAAAGGGAATTTTTTTGGGACCCATCCCTACACCTGGGTGACCTACAAAGTTGCTGAATTCAAATTTAACTGCAAAGTAATTTATCAACAAAACTTTACTGACCAAAAGTTAAAAAAAAACGATCTGAAAATTTTAAATGAAATAAAAGTATTTTTTTGGGACCTAACAAATTTTCCCCTTTGGGGACCCACTAAATTTGTGTATTCGAATTTAAACCAAAAAAGTAAACCCCTATGAAAAAAAAAAAAGCCCCTTTTTTTTAAAAATTGCCCCCCCCCCAAAAATGAAAAAAAAAAACCTTCTGAAATGTATACGGGATAAGTTTAAAAAAATTTTTTTTGGGACCTACAATTCACCTGTGGTGACCTTAAATAAATTTCTGTAATTTAAATTTAACTACCAAAATAGCCAAGAACAAAGTTTGACTGACCAAAATGGGAAAAAAAAAACTGTCTAAATGTATAACGGGTAATAAAAAGGGATTTTTTTTGGGAACCCATCAATTCACCTGTGGGGGCTACAAATTTCTTTTTCAAATTTAAACTACAAAGTACCCCTATGAACAAAACAATTTACTGACCAAAAGGTTTAAAAAAAACACCTGTCCCGAAATTTTTATTCCCGGGTAAAAAAAGGGAATTTTTTGCACCTATCAATTCAAAATGGGTGACACCTTTAAATTTCTGTATTCAAATTTAACTACAAAGAGTCTATGAAAAAACTTTTACTGCCCAAAAAATTAAAAAAAAAAAACCGGGTTTAAATGTATAAAGGATAATATAAGGTATTTTTTTTCACCCCATAAATTCACCTTGGTGACTACTAAAAATTTCTGTATTCAATTTTAACTGCAAAGTAAAATCTAAAAACAAAGCTTGACTGACCAAAAGTGAAAAAAACACCGTTTCTGAAATGTATACGGATATTAAAAGGTATTTTTTGGCCCTATCATTACACCTGTGGGGACACAAAGTTGTGGATTCAAAAATTTAAATGGGAAGGTTTCCCCTATCAACACAGCTGGCTGCGCCAAAGTGAAAAAAAAACCCTTTTCTGAAAGGTTTTTCTGATAATAAAAAAGGGATTTTTTTGGACCTAATTTTAAAACCCGTGGTTTTTTTACTACAAAATTTCTGGATTCAAATTTAACTGCAAAGTAATTTTTAACAACAAAGCTTTACTGACCAAAATTTAAAAAAAAAAGGGATCCCGAAAAGTATTTAAAATAAAAGGTATTTTTTGGGACCTTTTTAATTTTCCCCGGGGGTGACTAAAAAAATTGGGGTGTAATTTACATTTAAGTGCAAGGTGCCTTTAAAAAACAAAGGGTGTAGTGCGCCAAAGTGAAAAAACACTTAAACTGGGAAAAAGGGATTCGGGTAATTTTAAAAGGGAAATTTTTGGGAAACCCTTTCCCAAATTACCTTTTGGGGGACTACAAAATTCTGTAAAACACATTTAAGTTCAAGGTTCCTCAAAAAAAACTGTAGTGCGCCAAAGGGAAGAAACACTTAAACTGAAATGTATTTGGATAATAAAAGGTATTTTTGGGACCTTTTTAAATTTTTCCTGTGGTGACTACAAAAGTGCTTTTATTCACATTTAAGTGCAAGGTTTCCTCAATGAACAAACTGTAGTGCGCCAAAGGAAAAAAAACGTATCTGAAATGTATTTTTGTTTTAAAAAAAGGTATTTTTTTGGGACCTTTTTAATTTACCTGTGGGGGACTACCCAAAATTTAAAGTATTCACATTTAAAATGCAAAGTAGCTCTACAAAAAGCGTACTGCCCCCAAAATGAAAAAACACGATCTGAAATGTATCGGAAAAAATGAAAGGGGATTTTGGCACCCATCAATTCACCTGTGGTGACAAATAAATTGCTGTATTTAAATTTAACGCAAAATAAAACTATCAACAAAACTTGACGACCAAAATGAAAAAAAACACCTTTTCGAAAAGGGTTTCGGATCTTTTTAAAAAGGGAATTTTTTTGGGAGCTACCTTAAAACCTGTGGTGACTACAAAGTTGCCCGGGTTCAAATTTAACTGCAAGGTGGGTCTATCAACACAGCTGGGATGGGGCCAAGTGAAAAAAAAAACGTATCTTGGGTGTATACCGAAATAAAGGTATTTTTTTTGGCACCTATCAACCTGTGGTTTACTACAAAGGGTTTCTGGATTTTAAAAATTTTAAACCCGGGAAAGTAAAATCTATCAACAAAGCTTTACTGACCAAAATGGAAAAAAAAACACGATCTGAAATGGGGATTTTTGGGGTAATAAAAGTATTTTTGGCACCCTTTTAATTTACCCCTTTTGGTTTACCTTTCAAAAATTTCTGGATTTACTTTTAAGTTTCAAGGGGCCTCAATGAAAAAAAGCGTTTTGTTTCCCAAAGTGAAAAACACGTATCTGGGAAAAGTATTCGGGTAATAAAAGGGGATTTTTGGGCACCATTTTTAATTTACCTTGGGTTTACTAAAAATTGCCCGTAATTTACATTTAAAAATGCAAGGTGCCTCAATTTAACAAAGCTTTTATTTCGCCAAAGTGAAGAAACAGGGAACTGAAATATAAATTTTGGAATAAAAAAAGGGGATTTTTGGCACCTTTCAAATTACACCTGTGGTGACACAAAATTCTTTATTCAAATTTAAGGGGCAAGGTGCCTCAATACAAAGCTTAAGGGGCCCAAAATGAAAAAAAAAACGTATCTGAAAAATGTATTCGGATAATGAAAAAGGGATTTTTGGGACCTTTTCAATTCACCTTGGGGGACTACCCAAAATTGGTATTCACATTTAACTGAAAGTAGCTTTTATCAACAAAGCTTACTGCGCCAAAAAGTGGAAAAAAAAAAGGAAATTGAAATTTATTCTTATAATTTAAGGTATTTTTGTCACCTATCAACCTGGGCTGACTACAAAAATTTCTGGATTCCCAATTTTTAAATGCAAGGTGGGGTATATCAAAAAAAGCCCGGAATGGGCAAAAAAGAAAAAGAACACCTATCTTTAAATTAAAACTGGGCAAAAAAAAGTGGGGGTTTTTTGCCCCTAACAAAGAGACCCCGGGAGTTACTGAAAAGATTTTGTATCCTAATATAAGTTCAGGGTCCCTTTTCCAGGGAAAAATTTCCAAATTTAAAACTGTTAATAATAAAACAAATTTCCCTGCAATGTCTCCAAAACTAATTTTGGGAAACCCATATCCAGTAAATTTTTTTAAAGGGGCTTTTCTGGTTTTTCGCCCGCGGGAAACCCCCCCCCCCGCTCCCCTCCCTACTTTACACGGTAGATGCCCTTTAAAATTCTCTCCTAACTACATAAACTTCAAATTTTGTCTACAATTGTAAGGATCAAGCTAACAGAAAAGGCTTTCTTGTGAAGAAAAGAATAATTTCGCTGAGCTGTTTGGAACAGGCAGAGCGCACGCCCTACTGCCTGAGACGCTGACAGCATGATCATAACGGGAAGGGCGTTCTATGAAAAAAACGAGGTCATGTGATTTTCCACCCAATCGAACCATACACATCCCAGTATGAGTCGCACAACATCTCACCCGCTCTATTCTGTAAGCTGATTTGCGGGCCCCCTGACAGAAGCGCCGAAAATGGCGCATCTTAATAGAGATGCACAGTTTATTAAATTTTTCGCGTGATCTAAAAAATGGGTCAACGTAAATACCGTGCTGATTTAAACTTTGTCGATAATAATCGTCAACACACGGGGATAAAAACTAACATGTCACATATACAGATGGTGAGCGCTTTTAAAAAATAAAATTCCTATTTTAGATTGTAGTATTTTCTCACCCTGCCTTTCCAAAAAATGGATTTAAAAGGATCAAAAAATTTTTCCCAAACCCCCAAAATTGGTACCAAAAAACAACAACTCTCTCACAAAAAAAAAAAGCGTACATTTTTCTCTAATATAAAAATAAAAAAATGAAAAAAACTATGGGATGCAAAACGTATTTTCCTTTTTTAAAAAACTGTTTTCACTGTAAAAAAGCAGTAAAACAATAATAAATAACAAATTGTGTTTTCACTGTAATCATCACCTACTGGTAAACTAGCATGTTTTTATATTGCAAAGGGGAAGCTGTAAAAATAAAAATTACTACAGGGTTCTGTATTTTGTTCTTCCTGCCTCCCAAAACCCTTGATAAAAACCGATCAAAGTGTCATATGAAACTTAAAATGGTACCTATGAAAATGACTACTCATCCCGCAAAACCAAGTCCTTAATCACTGATATATACAGAAAAATAAAAAAGTTATGGCTGTCAGACTATGACAACATTCTACTCCTGTCCTTTGTACTACTTAGTAATTAGTGAAAAAGTGCAAATAAGTAAAAAGAAAAAGGAAACCTCAATCAGGTATGTGCATTGAGAAAATAAAATCCACACGTTTGTTTCCTGCAGGGACTTGAATCTAGGACCCCTATGCTGAATGACAGAAATGCTAGCCACTCAGTTACTAACAACTCTTTACATAAACAGACCTTTATTTGACTAGAGTGAGCACACTGTGGAGAAAGGCATTGTGATGTCAAGTGTGTTGGGTCACATGATAAGCAGTTCAAACAAATCATATATGCCCCCTTTTGAACACACTGAGAACTGAAGCAGGACAAACCAGGCAAGAAATGTTTTTATGGTAAAACCCTTTTATACTGCATGGTGACCGCTGTAAAAAATAAAAATTAAAAACTCTACAAATGATCGCTGTGTTTTGCTTCCCAAAATCATTGATAAAAAGCCATCAAAGTGTCATATGAAGCCCAAAATGATACAAATAGAATCAAAAACTTACCCTTCAAGAAAAAAAGCTCTTAATGAGCTACATATATAGAAAAATAAAACAGATATGGCTGTCAGAATATGATGACATAAAAATGCAATTTTTTAACAGATTTCTATTGTGTAAAAGTGGTAAAACATAAAAAAACTAAATAAAATGATATTGCTGTAATCATACTGACCCACATAGTAAAGTTATCCTGTCACTTATAGGTGAACGCTGTAAAAATGAAGCCTAAAAAAACAGTGATGAAACTGCGTTTTTTCCCCCATTTTCATGGTCCAATGTTAAAAAAAACTGTGTGCCCAAAATGCACAATACACCTACACCCCTAGATGAAGGGTTTTGAATCCAAAATGGGGTGACATCTGGAAGGTTTCATTTGTTCTGCTACCTTGGGGGGCTTTGCAAATATGACATGACACGCACCAAAATCTGCGTTCCAAAAGCCAAATAGCGCTCTATCCCTTGTACACCCTGCCATATGGCCAACCAGCAGTTTACAACCACACACAGGGTTTTGCCAAACTTGGAAGAAATTGTGTAAAAAATTTTGGGATGCTTTTTCTTGTGGTTTCTAATATGGGGTATTTCTAGGGGTGATTATTAAGTTTAAGCACCTTAGGGTATCCGCAGACCTGAAATTGTATCTATAGAAAATCGTAATGACAATGAGACCCCAAAGTCCAGTAGGTGCTTCTCCTATTCTGAGGTTTGTGGTTGAGTCAAATATCACACTAAGGCCACATATTGGAAATCTTTAAAAAATAAAAGAATCTGTGTTCCAGTGGATAATGAATTAAAATAAAACATTTGCAATACAATGTGAAATTTTGAAATTTCGTCTCCACTTTGCTTTAATTTCTGTGAAACCCCCAAAAGGTTAACAAACATTCTAAATTCTGTTTTGAATATTTAAAAGGGTGTAATTTTTAATGATTCATTTATGGGGGTTTAAAATAAGGCCCCTTAAATACAAAGGGAACTGGCTGGTCCCAAAAAAAATCTATGTTGCAATTTTTTTTTCAAAAATGTGAAAAATTACTGCTGAATTTCCAAACCCCCCCAAAACTGGAAAAAAATAAAAAAAATTTTTTAAAAAGGGATGCCAAGGGAAAATAGAATAGGGAAAAAAGCAAGATATTGTGGGGGTTTCGGGGGATTCGCGGGGACCACCGAAGAATGATAGTTAAGCCATGCCAGGGGCAGAGTCTAAGTAGCCCCGGGGTATTCCCCAGGCCCCCCCGAAACGGTTGGATGCTGCGGCGTGGGTCCCAGATCGCTCCCCTGAGTGTTTGCTTGCGTGGGGCCTGGGTCTGGGGGTACAGAATCGTAATCCAGAGGCTAGTGGGGCCCGGCAAGAGGTCAGGCAGGCGGCAAACAGGCAAGGTGGGAAAAACGGCAAAAGGAGGACACGGGTAATCAAACGGGGACTCCCCCCCCCCCCCCTTTGACTCACTAAAGCACCCCAACAAATGGCAGGAGTGGGGGAGCGTATTCCTTAATTGGACCGCGGCCGTCAAAACTAATTTAAAAGGTCGCTGGCCTTTAAAATTCGCCCACCGCACGCGTGTGCCTAAGCAGGGGGGTAGCGCGGGGCGGCAGGACGGCAGGAGAGCTTTTACAGGAGCGTGGACGGGTAAGTGAGCGGCGCCAGAGACCCGGACCTGGACAGTTATAAACTATTTTGTGTGGAATAACTATTTGTCTTGCAGAAATGTTTGAACTTTGAAAAAGGGAAATGTTTCAAAATTTTCACAATATTTTTCATAAATCAAGAAGAATTGAATGAACCAAATTTTTTTTTTCCAACTTAAAGCAAAGTATGTCATGAGAAAACAATCGCTAAATGACACGGATAGGTAAAAATACAAAAAATTATTCTCACATAAAGTAACAAATGTCAGATTTTAAAATGGGGCTCCTCCGGGAAAGGTTTAAAACTGGCTGCAGTGGTAAGGGGTTAAGAATATACATGTTACAGCAACGATGTACCATTCGGAAGAAAACTGGAAGAAAACAGAAGATGGGCATAAAGGGAGGATGGCGCAGCACTGGAACCAAAATAAATAAAGAGGTTACATAGTTGAAAAAAAGACATATGTCCATCTAGTTCAACCAAGGGTACAGAAAATGGGGATGAAGGTTTAGAGATAAGGAGGTTTTTTTTTAAACTTAGTTTCCTCTATGGATGAAGGCTTTGAAGCCTATAAGACAACAACCACCCTTTCTTAAGGAAGTTTTTAATTTCTGATTCCCCAAAATTTTCCACAACGGGTCCGATATATTATACAGCTACATACTTAATAATTCTTTAGTTTCGATAGTTTTCTAAGCCCTTTTTTTAAACCCCACCGTTTCTGCTTGCCCCTCTTAAGGCAAGCTATTCCAAAAATTCACAAAACAAGAAGGTTTTTCTCCTATAGAGAATGAATCCTTTTTTCTCCACATGAAAGGAATGTCTTCTTGTTTTTTGAGGGGGCTTTACATGAAATAACTTTTCCCCCTACATTTTTTAGAGGCCTTTTTACTTAACAAGTTAAATATGTCTCCCCCGAAGCCCTCTTTTTCTAAGACTTTAAAAAATTTAATTCTTTTAAAATGTGAGTATAGTTTTTTTTTTTTATTTATTTATTTATTTTTTTATTTATTTTAAAAGGCCAACAGTACCCCTTAAAAAATTAGTAAAAAAAAATTCCCCGACAACCCCCTTTTTTAATAGTAGATAAAAACAGTATTTGTTCAATTTTTTATCGTTCAACACATTTTTAAAGACCTTGTTTGGGTTTTAAGACAAAAGCAAAAAACTAAATGTTTTTCACCCAAAAGGGTGGGAAACCTCATTGAAAGGGAGAGAAAAAATTCAATTTCTCCTGTCTGTAGTTTTCTACAGTGTAAACAATTTTTGGGAAAAAAATACAAAAAAAATGGACTTTTCCCGGCTCCTTGGGGTTTTGCTAGAGTGGATACAAAAATTTTGAAATTTTTTCAGTAATTTGGTCTGGTTTGGGTTTTTTTGCTTCTGGATGTTTAGCAAAAATGATCCCCTTTGTTGACAAAAAAAGCAATTTTAAAAAATTTCCCAAAAAGTTGCAATTTTTATAAAACCCTAAAAATTTTCCTTAATTTTTCATTTTAAAAAGAAACCCCTCTTAAAGTGTATCATATGTAGCTAAAGTGGTGCTTTAAAGTTTGTGTAACCTTTATAATTTTCTATGTTTCTGCATAAATTTGACCCAAAATTATACTCAAAGATTTGAAAAAAATAGGGTAAATTTTTTT
This sequence comes from Phyllomedusa bahiana, assembly GCA_025379985.1. Lineage (NCBI taxonomy): Eukaryota > Metazoa > Chordata > Amphibia > Anura > Hylidae > Phyllomedusa > Phyllomedusa bahiana. Next base: position 14,363 of record JAODAL010071725.1, read on the forward strand.
TTCTAAAAATGAATGCCCAAATTTTAATACCTTTTGCTTTATTTGACTCTCTTTTTATGTTGAAGGGGATTTTTTTCGAAAAAAGTTGAAATCGGCAAAGGTTTTTTTTGGTGATCGAAAATTTTCCAGAACATTTTGAAAAATTTAAAGGGTTAAAAACGAGCATCAACTATTAAAAATCGCGGGCCCTTTTTTGGCGCTTCCTGTAATTTTTGGGGCGGCCACAAAAAACATATTTTAGAATAGGCAGGGGGAGAATTTGGGTGCGACGTCATGACTGGGGTGTGTATGGTTGCGATTGGCCTTTGGGGGAAAACACCCTGAACCCCCTTTTTCCCCCAGAACAAAGGTTTTTCCGTTTTTTGCCTAAATGACTCCCCAGCGTTTTCATAGGAAAGGACTTTCGCTCTGCCCGGGGGCCACACAGCGCAGCGAAATTAGTTTTATTTTCTGCAAAGAAACCTCTGTATTAGCTGTGATCCCTTCCCAATTTAGTTAGATTTTGAGGGGTTTTAAAAATTTTAAAGTTTGTTAGCTAGAGAATTTTTAAAAAACGCAAACTACCGCTGTAAATTCACGGCGGGGGAGCGGGGGGGGGGGGGGGGGCCCCCCCCCGGGGGAACACAGACAAGCCCCCCTATCTATAAAGAACATTGGATAAAGTTCACCAAGATTTTGTGTAGATATTTTTAGGGAATATTTTTTTATTAAAAGTTTGCTATTGAAGTAAATTTTCCCGGATATTGGGCAGTCTGAACTTATATTGGAAAAAACATCATTTTTTAGTAACTGCAGGGGCCCTTTTTTAGCGCAAAACTCCAATTTTATTAACAGTATACATTTTTAGATAGGGTTCAAATTTTTCCCATTACACCGGACTGTTTATATTTTTAACCTTGCACTTAAAATTCAATCCAAACAATCTTGTAATTTAGCCTCAGCCCCCAGGTTGTTTTGCCAAAAAATAAAGGGGTAACGTACGAAACATCACAAATTACGGGGTTTTTTTGACTTTTGGGACCCCGTACTGTTTAATTTACGCAAAC
>JAODAL010071726.1:0-15408 GCA_025379985.1 Phyllomedusa bahiana
ATTTTATTATAATCAGTTTTTTCGGGAAAGCTATAGAAAGGGATCTTAGGGTCTATTAAAGAATTCCCAACTCGCAAATATCAAACGCAAAAACAACGCATTGCACGAATCAACTTCAGATGAAACAATTTATCTTAAAAGGGCCCGCCCAAAGGCGGACATAGTAGTCCTAGAAAAACAAGATTTTTTTAGTGCGAGGGGGGGAAACTTTTGCAAACGCCCACTTACCCCCCAAATCTTTTGACCTATAAAAAGTATAGCGCCGATTGAACACCATCTTACGGGAAGGCTTACCCAAGGTTTTAGTCCCCTAAGGAGGTGAATACATTCAAGTACACACCCCTTTGGCCGACATACAGGGTTACCTAAAAACATAAAAAACATCAATAAGCCCCATATCACCCGTCGTTTCGGGCATGGCTTATTTAAAAATTTAGGAAGGGGTTTGTTTCCATCTTGCACCCCCTATCAAACAAACCCGGATATTTCAGAACTAAAGATCCTTAAAACATGAAAAATTTTGTCCCATAATATTTTGGACACTTGATGCTGAACCTTTAAAATACCACACTTTATTGCAAAAAGGACTTGTTTTTCATTTCAAAATTTTACAGAAATTCTCAAGATTTTGAAAATTTTTTTTTGGGGGAGTTGTATTTTTAATTTGCCCCAAAATTTTCAAATTTGATACAACCATCTATTTTAAAAACTGAGGGGGGGGTGTCCAGGGGGGAAAAAATTTTCCCCTCATGGCCCAATGGGGTGGCTAGGTTTGGGTCGTATACTATATTGAAAAAACCCCTTCTCACAGACATTGTCGGTAGGGCAGGTACACAAATTCTATTATTTGGGGGCCCCGATTTGCTCCCGTCCCCAAATTTTTCTGGTTATCAAAAACAACCTTGAATTCATTTTTAAACGGTTGGGGCCAAACATAAATAAATTTTTTCTGGACCACTCTAACGGGGATCCCGGGTTTCAGGATCCAAAGAAAAACACGGGAAGGCCACCTCGGGCAATACAATTCGCCAAGAACTTTCACACTAAGAGCAAACGTCTCTCTTCCCCTTAGGGGAAATGCATAGAGCAAAACCAATGCAGTTCCCACTCAGATTACAACCAAAAACAGCAAAATATTTGTAAAGAAAAAAAAATGGGGGGTTACCCCCCGGGGACTCTAACTGGGTATGCAAAAACTCAATTTTTTAAATCAAAACAAAAAAAAAAGCTTTTATACCACTTTTCCAAATTGTAAAGAAGAGAAAAACCAAAAATTACCCATTGTAATTCCACACACCAATTCCCTCCATTGGGAAATATTTTTCTAAAAAATTTTCCCTTCCTAAACCGGTCCCAATTGCACCCCATATTGGAAAGGGTTTGTAGAGTGGTCCCCCGTAGACCCAAAACATGGGAAATTTTTTTACCCCGACTACTTTACCAAAAATACCGAAGGCCACTTTTTTGACTACGGTTTCTTTGTGGCATAAAACAGGGCAGAACCTGTAGTTTTTCCCTTTAAAACAGAGATTTTAAACAGGGGAAAATTTCTCAAAAATTTTTGATCAAACGTTTATTAACTGAAACTCTCAATTGGGTTTTTTGGCATGTGCACAGCTCCATTTTTTTTTTATTTAGGGATACTCCCCCAAATTTTGAAACTTTTTTTTTTGGACATGTCAATGACATCACCAAATACTACTATTAGAAAAAGATCTAGTTACTCAAACTTCAAGACATGTCCCAATGACACGGTTTAAGGTCATGGGTTTGAGAAAATCGAAATCTTCTGGGGTGGAAATATTGAAAATTTTTTAATGACAGAAAAGCCTTTTGGATTTTAAAACCTAAATACTACACAAAAAAAGGACTCAACTATAGAAGAGAAATTATGTTCCACTATTAATAATTATTTATCCATTAGGGCTTTTCATTTGGGGTTTTTTTTGTATTTTTCAAAACATGCCAATAAGTAACCCTTTTTCTTTTCCTGGTTTGCCTGTTTGGCACGCCTTACTGATGTTTATAAATTTTTCCCCCTCACGCTTTGGCCTTTACGTATCTGATTTTTATTTTTTTTTTGCGCATGTCCCATTGCGGACTTTGCCATGCACATTCTACACTGTGTATCGCACTGGCCGTCCGTGACGTAGTTCCCGGGTCATACGCGGGGGCCGGGAAAAAGTTACTTATCAATAATTTTTATAAAAATAAGGAATGTTTTTAGGGGGAAAGTGTATGATAAGGGCCCTTGAGCACCCGAAACGCGAGGTCTACCTTGGCCTCTTTTTTTGGGGGGGATGTCTTGTTTGGATCAAATGTTTTTACACTGTTTATAAATAAAATTTTTGGGAAATTTTTAAAAACCGGCCCTTTGGGAAACCCTTGAATTGGGGCATCGACCTTCCCTATTTCCCAAAGATTGTACTGGACGCTCTCTCCAAGGGGGGGATGCAGGGTGTGGAAATCTTTCCGGCGGCTGGAATGAATGGGGGGGGAGTGGAAATTTCCCATGTTTAATTTCCCCGGGAACAAGTGAAGTCTTTTTGAGGCTGTGTCTTGCTGTATTGGGGAGTCCACTGTTTTTTGGGTTTTTTATTTAAACTTAGTTTTGAACGCCCCCTTTTTCCCTAAAAACCCTCTTTTCCCCTGAAGCCTTCATGGGCCCCAGCATGATTTGTTGAAAATTCTACTCCCGTGGTAAGAAGTAAGAAAGTGGCGTCCTGGCAAACCCCCTTTTAAAAATAAATGGCTTTTACAAATTAAAATATAAACAGGCCCGAAAAAAAAAGTGCATCACTTTGCGGTTTAAAAACTCAAAGCCGTTTACCTTTTGTCTATTGTGTAAACACTTCGGGCAGCGTTTCTTTTTTGAACGGAAACTTTTTTAATGAAAATCATTGCCCATTAGCCAGGTAAAAGGTCCCATTTCACTGGGGTTTTGGGTGTTTGGAAAAACCCAATCCCTCCCCTTTACACTGCAACCCCCCACCTTTTGTTGGTTTCAAACCCAAAAAAGGGATGAAAAAAAGATTCAAAAACCGACTGAAATGGGAACAAAATTTAAAAATAAAAACAAATATGTTTTTTGGGGAAAAAAATTTTTTAATTGTTAAAACTCAAATTTAAAGGGGAGTAAAAGAAAAATTGTGAATGCTAATTGTTTTTAAAAAAAGGGATAAAAAATAGCATCCCAACAAAATAGGGGGAAAAATGTATGATCAGGGGGGAATTGAAAATGAAACCTAAAAAAAACCAAAGAATGGTCTTGAACCCTCAAAACAGTGGACCCAAGGTTGCTTTGGTTATATGAAAACAACCATAAGAAATGTTAATGTTGGGAAAAAATTATTTAGGTTCAAATAATTTAAAAAAAACAAAAAAAAGAAAGCTTCCCAACCACCCCAATTTAAAAATTTTAAAACCCTTTGGGGAAATAAATGAAAATTAAAAAGTGCATGGTTAGCCACCCCGGACCAAGGGGGAAAAATGAAACCCAAAAAAAAGAAAAGAAAATTTTTTGGCCCTAGCATCCAATGAGAAAAATGGAAAAAAAAAAAAAATACTTTTTAAATTGAGTAAAAATTAAAATGGGAAAAACTTTTACCTTCTAGTTCCCTGACGTGTTTAAACCCTTTTGGGGTTTCTTAAATTTCCCAGAGGCGTAAAAACCGCATCAAAAGGACTTTAGGACTATAAAAGGACTTGGGGAAATTATTGGGCCCCTTTTTAAAATTTTTTCAACCTTTTAAAAAATTTTTCAGGCTTCAAACATAAAGATATTGATTCTTCCCCAAAAAATTTAAAAAAATTTTTAAATAAGGGGCCCAAATTTTTAAAAAAGGGAAAACAAAATTTATTGGATATTTTAAACCTTTTTTTAAAAAAAATAAAAAACTGAAAAGTGGGGCGTCCCAAAATTTTTTTTGGGGCCCCTTAAATTAAAAACTTTGTGCGCCCCCTTTTTGCTGCGATTCATCTGCAATTTGTTTGGGGGGAAAGGTTCCCTTATCGTTTTGCAACCCAAAAGGACTAAAATTTTCTTCCCCTATTTCCTTTGGGGCGCACGCGGGAAAGCCAGTGGGTTTGGATGGAGGATTTTCGGTGAACAGCGGTTTTCAGCTCTTTCCACAGATTTTTGTTTGGATTCAGGTCTGGGGACTGTGATTGGCCATTCTAAAACTGGAAAAATTTATTTGGGAACCTTTCCATTGTGGGATTTTGCTTTATGTTTGGGATAAATTGTCTTGTTGGGGGGATAAATCCCCCGCCCCAGTCCCCAAACGGGAACCCCAAAACCAGGTTTTTTTTCCCAGAATTTTTTTTGGGGTTTTTCCCCTGAAATTTGGGCCCCAACCCATTTTCCCCATCAATTTTAACCTTTTTCCCCTGCCCTGCTGAAAAAAAAAGCGCAAAAATGAAGTTTGCCCCCACCATTTTTGGACCAGTGGGGATGGTGTGTTAAGGGGGGAGCTGTTTTTGAATTGTGGGCCAAAAATTTCCCGTTTTTGGGTTTCATCTGAGCAGGCCCCTTTTAAACCATTTTTGGTGTCAAAAAAGGGGCCCTTGTGGCAAATTTTTAAGGGCCAAGATTTTTTGGATATCTTTGAAAAAAGGGCTTTCTTCTTCCCCACTTTTCCCTTTAAAAGACAGTTTTTGTGCAGTGCCCCGCTGTTTTTTTGTCCAAAAGGGACAACCTCTCCCACCAAAGCTGTGTTTCCCCTGCGGGTTTCCCATCCCCCTGTTATGGGCTTTAGCTGCATCTTTGATCAGTCTCCCCTTTGGGTTTGAGATAAAAAGTTTAGGGGGCCGGCTGGGTTTTTGGGGTAGTTTGGGCCCCGGGGTTTCGGATACCCCCTTTCCCATTTCAATATGATTGCTTGAAAAACTGCTCCTTGGGATTTTAAAAATTTGGGAAAATCTTTTTGTATCCAAATCCAGCTTTTAAAATTGCCCAAAACCCAGTATCACAGTTGTTTTGGGGGGGTGTTTCCCCTTTGGTCTTTCATGTTGCTTCTCCCGGCTTTAAACAAAACCCCTGAGACTTTCACAAAAGCAAGTGCATTTAATACGGAGACTTGATTAAAAAACAGGTTTTTTTATATTTAACTCTTTCAGCCTTTTGGACAACTTTGGGATCATTCAGAATCCTCAAGAACGTCTGGAGTGATTTTTGCTCACTGAAAGTAAGGGTTTTAAATTTAATTTTTGCAGGGGCCCCCATTTTCGGGGTTTTTTTTTTTTTTAAAACCAAAGTTTGAAATAATTTCAATAAATTTCGTTCCACTTTACACTTGTTGTTGATTCTTCAAAAAAAAAATTTAAATTTTTTTTTTTTTTTTGTTTTTTTTTTTTAAACCTTTTTTGAAATTGGAAAAAAGTTTTGAAAGTTCAAGGGGGCAAAAATACTTTCAAAAGGCACTGTAAGCATATTTGTTTTCATTTTTAATTTTTACTCATTAAATGTGTTTTTTTTTATTCCTATTTTTTTTTTGGAAAAAAAGGTTTTCCCCTTTTTTTTTAGAAAAGGGGTTTAAAGTACCCAAAAAAAATAATACTTTAGGTAAAAAAAATTTTAACCCATAAAAGGGACCCCTGCCTTATGTCAAATCAACCCCAAAAAAGTCTTTTTTTCAAAATAAATATTTTCCAAAAATTCTTGGTTTGGGGCAAAGTTTAGCTTGATAAAGGGGGTTTTGGCCCCCCCAAAAAGTAGAAGAAGTTCTGCTGGAAAAGAGGTTTCACTAAAAACACTCCTCATTTCTTTGGGAAAAAGGAAACTCTGCTGAACCCAAAATTAAGAAATTTCCCGTCAAAAATATTTGGGAGTTTCAAAATTTTTATAAAAGAAGGCAAACAAGGGGGGGTATTACAGAAGAATTGAGAAAAAAAGGGTTTTAAAAGGAATGTTTTGGGCCGAAGCCCAATAAAATTTGGGGGAATATTTTTTCAAGATAAAAAATTATTTTTTTAGGGTTTGGGTTTTAACATAGAGCCCAATTTTGGGGCGTTTTTTTGCCGCTTTTTTGGAAAAAGGTGGGACCCCTTCCCGGCTATTTGGTTAACAACCCCCTTGTGATTAATTAAAAAAAATTTTTCTTTAAAATTTTAAGTGGAAAACAAATTTTCCCATGCAAAAAAAACATATACAAGGGGATAAACTTTTTGTGGGCCCCACCCGGGAGCGAAAAAAGAAAAACCTACCCCTCCAAAGGGGACTTTATTAGGACAATTTTCCCCCAATGCTCCCGTTAACACTTAATTTTAATCAGCCAATCACATGGCGGCAAAAAAGGGGCATTTAGGCATGTTAAAACATGGTCAAGACAATCTCCTGCCCCGGTTTAAAACCGGCATCGTATGGGGAAAAAAGGTGATTTTAGTGCCTTTTGGGAAATGGCATGGTTTTTTGGGACAGAGGGCTGGTCTGAGTATTTCAGGGAAAATGTTATTCCTGGGGTTTTCAGCACAAAACCCTCTCTTTGGGGTTTTCAGAGAATGGTCCCAAAAAGAAAAAACAAAAAGGTAACCCGGCCCGTTTCCCGGGGGGGAAATGCCTTGTTGAGCCAGGAGGGCAAAAGGAGAATTGGGGAGGGCTGGTTCGAGCTGATAGAAAGGCAAAAAGTGAATTTAAATGGCCCCCCGTTACTCCAAGGTAGGGGAGGGAAAAGCATCTCGGGAAAGCACAGTACGGCGAACTTTGAGGCAGAGGGGTAAGCAGCGAAGACCAACCCGGGGGCCACTCCTTTCAGTAAGAAAAAGGAAACTGAAAGGGTTTAATTTTTCCCAAGCTCATCCCAAATTGGACAGTGAAAAATTGGAAAAAAAGTTGCCCGGTTGATGAGTTCGTTTTGCTGCGACATTGGTATGGTGGGTTAGAATTTTTGGGAGTCAAAAACATGGAAAAAACAAGGATCCATTTCCCGCCTTGTATCAAGGTTCAGGCTGGTGTTGGGGGGGTGTCATGGGGGTGGGGAATATTTTCTTGGCATCTTTTTGGGGCCCCTTGGGACCAAAATTTTAGATCGTTGCAAACCTTGTGGAATCTTTTGCCCCGAAAAATGGGCAAATTCTTTAAGGCAAAAAAGGGGGTCCAAACCCGGGTTTTAGAATTTTTTTGGTGTACCCAATAAAATGGCCCGGGGTGAGGTTTTAAAATGGTCATGAAAAAAATTTGAAAAAAAAGTCAAAGGTAATAAATGTCAAAATTTTTGAAAAAACGCTAATGGAATTACTTTTGGGGGGGCTGGGTTTAAATTTAAAAAAAAAGATTTAAAAAAAAAAGAAATTGGCATTGACAAAAAAGACGGGGGCCCCCAAAAAAAGATTGAAAACCCTTTTAAATCGTTATTTAAATGGTTTAAAAGTTTGTCACTGGGGGTTTTTTTGGTTTCATGGTTTTTGTGTAACAATATGGGAAATGGACCCAAAAGGGAAACTAAGGAAAGAGTTATTTTAGGGGGATTATAAAAAAAGTTAAAGACAAATTGTCAAAGTTTTTTAAAACCAAAAAGACCTTTTCCAAACCTCTTTGATGTTATCTTGTTTTTGATGTACAATTTGGGACCTACTAGTTTATCTAAAAAAATTAGAATATCATTGAAAAAATTTAAAAGGGGTTTTTTTTTATTTGTATAGGGTTTACAAGTGTATTATATTAAACCTTGTAATTTTATAATGTAATGGTTTATAAATTTTATGGGTTCCTCTAAATTTAAAAATTTTTCTTTTTCATTTTTTGAGATGACTAAAATAATTTTTAGAAAATTTTAAGGGGAGTCTATAGGACCCTAGGGCCCAAACTCCCTGGGGCGTGGCCCCAAGAGGGAAAAAATTTCCAAAGAAACCCCGAACAAAATTTCCAAAAATAATTAAAAGGTGAACTCCAAGGTAAGGGTACAAACAGGTTTTCAAATTTTTAAATTAAATGGACTTAAAGGAAAAGGGGGCAGAGGAGGGGAAAACCCAAAAATGTTGAAAGCAAATCATAAAAAGGGAGATTGGGTTTTTTAAAATGCACACTGACAAACCCCCCAAAAGCTTTTGGGAGTTTCTTGGACAAAAAAGGGCAAAAATGGAGCTTTTTGAAAAATCATGTCAGCCCCCTAACTTCAAAAAAACACAAAAAAAAATAATACAAAGAAAGAACATTTACCTTTCTGTTTAAAAATTAAAAAAGGATGCAGAAGTCTCTTGAGCATTACAAAAAAAAATTGTTTGCTGAAGTGATTGTTCAAAAAGGTTGGCAACAAAAACTTTCATTTAAAAGGGATCCCATCATTCTTGTCCAAACCTTTTTTTTAATTTTTATATTTAAGCTTTTCATTTAACCCATATCAAAAACAATGTCTGTTTTAAGTAATTGTTTTTCTTTTAAAAGTTATTTGGTGCCCATTGTTGGTATTTCTTTTTTTTTTTTTATGGGCAAGGGTCCCAAACAATTTTGTCCATGGTCTGTACAATGCAGGCACGACGACGCTCTGCCCACCCCTCGTTTCCTGAACGCTCCCACCCTCTGTTGTGGCCCCCACCATATTTGCCACAAACCTTTTTAGGACCCCCCCCATTGTTCATGACAGTTTTTGGAGTTCCCCTGATCTAGTTTATCCTTTTATTGTGGTCTCTTTGGTTTTCTCGGTTGGACCCCACTACGACTTTGACTATCTCTGCTCAAAATTCCTTGCCTGTGCCCGACTGGTCTTGCTGCTCCTTTTGTACTTCGAGCGGCCCCATCAGGTGTAGCAACTGGGAGTTTCGGCCCCCAAGTCCATCCTGCCTTACGGGGGACTCTGGTGAAAATACGGGGGGCCCCAGACTCGCTCCGTTGCATTGCATGGATATGGTCATCTCTCGCAGTGACCCAGGAGACCCACCAACTGTGCCACTCCACTTTCTAAGCCAGGGTTTATCCCTACTCAAAGTAATCCAAATTCAGGTCCACCACATTTACTGTGTGTTATCTTCTGTACATTTTACCTGTGTAAATCTACAAGTAAATTCCATGTGGAATCTACCATGTGTACACCTTCGTGTTTAGAAGGTCTATGCAAAATGTGCACTTTACCAGTGAAAACTAGAGTTCGGACATATAACCATATAATTTCAAGAACAGTTTGGGGATCAGTTTAACCATTGACTCCTTATATGTTTTATTATATGCCCTTCACATACACAAGTATAGACTGGTTTATGTTGGAAATCACTCTCACATAAGAATTCTACACACAGCAGGTTAAAATTGACAGTATAAAATCTTATTATATATTATAATTATTATATTTTATATATATATGTATTATATATATGTTACTTACATCTATATACATATTCATACACACAAACATATACACACACATATGCGTGCACACACACGCACAGTGGGGAAAAAAAAAAAGTATCTAGTCACCCACAAATTCTGCACGTTCTCCGACTTAAAAAGATGAGAGATGTGAGAGCCAGAAATCTTGCTGGTTTGTAGGTGACCAAATACTTATTTTCCACCATAATTTGCAAATACATTCTTTCCAAATCAGGCAATGTGATTTCAGGATTTGTTTTCTCATTTTGTCTCTCATAGTTGAGGTCTACCTATGATGTCAATTACAGGCCTCTCTCATCTTTTTAAGTGGAAGAACTTGCACAATTGGTGGCTGACTAAATACTTTTTTTCCCAGTATATGCTGTTATAGTCTCGGAAACAGATCAGCAAATGAAATGTACAGTTAATGTTGATAAATCCCAGGCATTAGGCTAATATATAATGACTAGAAGTAGCTTTGGTCTTAAGTAGCTTTGTATCATATGCTACAGAGGGAATATATTTTATTTTCAAAGACATTTACCCATTCCACTACAAATGTATTTAATGAAATATCATCTAGCTTTTATACAGCTATCTTCACAAATTTTTATATATCTTAAAGGGGTTTTGCCATAAAGTAATGTTGACGTGGGGTCCTCCAAAATGGGTATTTAATCACTTTTCTAAAAATATGGGATTACAAAAAGTGAAGCCCTGTGAGAGCTACCCGCATTGCTCAGTCCCATTAAATTACCTGAAAGTTTACATTAAGACAAGACCAGAGGAGCTGACAGGAGCACTTGTGTGTTTTTCACTTCTTATCTGAAGACAGGGAACATAAATGAGCTTTCAAAGAGCTGGGGAGAAAATGTGCAGTGTATGAGTTTGTCTGCTGTATAGAGAATCCACTGTTGTAATGTTATTATGAGTAAACTTTAGAGACGCTCCCTGCTTCCTCACGCTCTGCTCACCCCCTCCCTCTCACCTCTGCAGGGTTCATAACTCAGCATGATTTGTTTATATTCTCACCTGAGCTGATATGGAGGTAAGGAACTCACTTCGTGGCAAAACCCCTTTAATACCCCTCTCCCAAAACTGATTTTTCTCTGAGTTTTCACCACAAGGTAGTGTTAGGATATGTTCACATGGCTGATTTTAGGACGGATTTTAGTCCGTATTGCGCGTCGTACTGCGCGCAAATACGGCTGAAATCCGTCCCTGTCATTACGGTAATCCACAGTTCTCATAGAGAACTATGGATTCCAACTCTTCTCCCCGCTTGCGAAATACAGCGAGCGGGGAGAAAGTGACATGCAAATTATCCCGGCGGGTTACGCGCCATGGATAATGAAAGTCTATGGGGCCGGCGAGCTGGCGGCCCCCCCGCCCCGGTAGAAAAATGCCGTAATGGGGCGAAATCCGCCGCAAATACGCCGTGAATCAGCCGTGTGAACATTTTTTTGCCTTAGTCAACCCACAGTCTATAAGAATACAGTGGCATCCAACCCTTAGGCTCCATTTTTTATATTATTTTGGGATATAGATTTTATATATTATATATTATAATAGTTAATGGATATCTTTTTATGGATTGTGCAACAAAATTATGATAAAAGTATTAAGATACATTGCACAGATGCATAACTCGGTACTACCTAGTCACTAAATATTCTCATGTACTGTAATTTTCATCATACCCTCCATCATAGCACATTAAAAATTTTGGTTAAAAAGTTATTGGCAGTAAGTCACAATTTATTACATAGCTTAATATCAGGTTTAAAAAATCATGTCAGACGGGCTGGGGAGGGTTTTACTTGGTGGGTTATTCAGGTATCTGGAGCCATGTGACTGATCCCAAGCTGTTGGAGGGTGCATTTGGGGAGGATCCTAGAGTGAACACATGATCAAGGGTGGTACCAAAGGGTGCTCAATGCTTTCAAATCCCGGGCAAGTGGTTTCTTTTTAATAATTTTTTTTTTTCCCATAGGTTAACAAAATCTAAGCTATAAAAAAATGAATCCCAGTTCTTGCGGGTATGCTAATGTATATGGCCAACGGAGGCAAAGTTTTACTTTTCAGTTTAATAGATCATATAGATATTTTTTGTATGTATATTGCAACACTTTTCTGAACATTTTATGCTAAATAGAGAAAAAACACAGTGCCCAAAGCTTAAACCTAGGCAAACGAAGGGCAATCACTTTATGCCTCCCACTGCATCTTCCCTCAGAGCCACATTTTTCTAACAAGCCATAAAACTGTCCTTATCTGTTTTATGTATCTGGATTTGTCAGTTTGATCATGCTCTCAAAGTTAGAGATTAAAAACCTGACTTTGAGAGAATTTATTGTTTTACTAAAAACTCAGGCTTGATGCACAAGCAACTAAGGCGTGGCTCCGTAAAATGCATTTCACGTCCCTCCCCCGTGGAGTGGCCTAGCAAGTCTCGAGAACCTCGAAACCAACGGACAAGTTGCGCATGGAGCTTAACTCATGTAGCCAAGTGAAGCCCAAAACTTAAAACTCTGGAGATGATCTGTATGGAAGGAATGCGCGCCAAATATCCCTGCTGCAGTGTGTGCACCTAGGGGTTAAGTATGTCTGACTCTGTATTTGCAAAAACAAGGGTTTTCTGTACCAATATATTAAGATTCTGGTTAATCTATTGTATCAATTATTTATTTCATGCAATAAAAATGAAATTCAGTTATTTAAAAATCATTACAAAGTGAATTTTCTGGATTTTTTATTTAGATTGTGTCCTCTCACAGATGAAAGTTGTACCCATGACAAAAATTACAGACTTCTCAATTCTTTGTAGGTGGGAAGAGAAAACTTTTGCAAATCGCTAGTGTATCAAATCCTTTATTTTCCTCACTGGTATATTACACCAGGATTTACAATTGATGAGATTGCAATTCTATGCTGGTGACCAGTATAAGTCCTACATTGCTTCTTGTCAAGTACACATCCATTAAGTGCATCCGGGAAGCATTGAAACATTACTGGAAAAATGATTTCAGCTGTCATTTAAAGCCCAGGGGCACATCAAGGAAGAACGGGGGAGGTCGCTCACAATCTCTTTACAAGAGACACATTTTCTATTCTGGGGACACAAAGGGTTTTAATTTTTATAAATATATGAACTGGCCCCCAAAAAATACTTTAAGGGTTACAAAAAATAAATTAAAATTTCAATAAAACCCACTCCTTTAAAAACCCAGACATCAAAAATTTTCTTATAAAAAAAAATTTTTTTAAAATTTTTTTTTTCAATTCGGCCCGTACATCACCACCTAGATTTTTCCCCCCTTTTGAAAACTGAGCAAAAGGGCAGTTCTTTTTAAAAGTAATTTCGTGAACCCCTTCCCCTTATGGGGGGAACTCCAATGCCCTACCTTTTATTTTTTGGCAAATTTTAAAAAAAGGCAACCTGTTCAAAACGGCAACCAACCCGGGAATTTTGGGAGCCGGATTGGCGCATGGGAAAATTTGGGCTGAAAAAGGGGCGGTGGGGGGAGGGGGACACCCGGGGGCCCCTTTAATTTCCATTATCCACGGCGCGTATTCGCCGGAAATGTCATGTCCTTTCTCCCCCGCCGCGGATTCGCTGAGGGGGGAGGAGGAGGGGAATCCATAGTTCTATGAGAAAGTGGAAAAACCGTAATTACTGCGACGGATTGGCGCCGTACTGCAGCGCAAATCCGGCAAATAAACCGTGTAACAGGGCCTAAGGGTGCTTTCACACAGTGCATTTTTTTTTCCAGAAATGCAAAGATTTATTTTGCTGTGCATTCTCAAAAAAAAAAAAAAAAAAAAAAAAAAAGAACCCCCAAAAACGCACTGTTTGAAACAACCTAACGTTTAAAAAAAAAAGAAGAAACAAAATTTTGATTTTACTTCCATATTTTATAAAGAATTCAAAAACATTTAAATATTTCCGGTATTTTAAAATTTTTTAAATTAACCCAAAATAAAAAAAAAAAATTTTAAACAACCCCCCTTGATTGCCCAATCCATTCCCGATTTCTTGGGTTTGGGGGCCAAAACCAAAGAAGCACCCCTTTCTCTATTCACTAAAAGGGGACAGAACATTTTTCTGTTTTTTTGGCCCCCCCAGAAAAGAAGGGAGGTACCCGGGGTTTTTTGGACCTTCCTGGTGAGGATAACTTTTTTTTTTTTATTTTTTTCTACCCTGCCCCCATTTAAAAAAAAAAAAAATTTTTTACGGGACAACCCTTTAAACTATATTTTTGAAAGTAAATGTCTAAACCCCAAAACCCTTTTATTATTTGTTAAAAAGCTGACACTGTCAAATTCAGCATGCATGAAAAAAACCAAAACCCCTTCAAAACCATACATACTGGTATGTCATCCTGACTGCAGAAAAAGGGCAAACAAAAGGGTGAGTGGGCTGAGGGGCCTTTACATGCACTGGAAATTTCCACTACTCTTTATTCTTTAGTAAACAGAAACTTTTGGCATGAAAAATTTAACCAAAAATCAATGAAAACTCGAGTCATACAAAGGGTTGGGCGGGTTTTTAATTAGTTTAAAAAATGTACAAAATATGAGAAACAAGACAGCAGAAGGTAAAAAAAATGAAAAACCGTGACTTAAAATACAAGATTTGTGCATGCACTCAAGAAAACCCGGGTTTCTTCTTTTTTCTTCTTTTTTCTTTTTATTTTTCCAACCCCAGCTGGATACGGGGACCCCTTCTTCGGCTTATTTTACAATTTGTCTGCTTTGATTTTGCTTTCTAAAAGTATAAAAGAAGATTTTGTTTTTTTTTACACTATATAATACAATTAAGGCACAAACCATGATCTATATCATACAGTAAAGAGACACAAAAGGCTCGATATGATAATTTATATGAGGAAATAAAAGGCACAAAAAAGAGACACTCAATGTGCTTATAATATTTAACACACACAACGCTCTAGACCAAAGGTGTCAAATTCAATTTTACCAAGTCAGTATTAGGTTTACCCTGAAAATGCTGTTGGAACACTGTGGGCTGGCTACGTTGACTATGTTATGGATAAGGGGCAGAGAAGCCCACAGCGTCCTCTGTTGGATGTAACAAATCCTCAATTTGCTTTTGACCCACCGAGTCTTGAGAAAGCAAAAAGGATTTTTGCCAAGCCAGTATCTCTCATCTGCAGACAAACGCTGTTTCGGATTTTTGTCCCTCATCAGTGCAGAGCAGAGCAATGCTGGCTGGCTTTTGTGGGGGGCATTGAGTGGCTCAGAAAGAAGATCTCTCCTTGAGGAGAGCACCGAACAAAACGGCTTGTAGAGTTATGTTTTGCCTTTTCGCCAGTATCCCCTCTGCACTGATGGGGGACAAAAATCCCAAAACAGCGTTGTTGCAATTAAAAGATACTGGCTTGGCTAAAAACCCTTTTGCTTTCTCAAGACTCGGTGGGTGGGAAAAACAAATTGAGGATTTGTTACATCCAACACAGGGCGCTTTGGGGTTCTCAGCCCCTTTCCCATAATGCCTTTGGGGATATGCAGATGCTTAGTAGAGGGGGAAAAGGCAAAACATAACCTACAAGCCATTCGTTCGGTGCTCTCCTCAAGGAGAGATTTTTCCCCTTCTGAGCCATTCAATGCCTCCACACAGCCAGCCAGTATCGCTTGCTCTGCACTGATGAAGGGACAAAAATCCCAAACAGCGTGTTTTGCAGATTTTGGGGATACGGCTTGGGTAAAAATCCTTTTGCTTTCTAAGACCCGTTGGTTTAAAGCAAATTGAGGATTTGTTACATCCAACAGAGGGCGCTTTGGGCTTTCCCGCCCCCTTTCCCCCTAATGCCTTGTATATGCAGAAAACTTAGTAAGGGCGAAAAGGCAAAAAAAAACTCTACAAGCCGTTCGGGGCTCTCCAAAAAGGGGAGATCTTCCCCCTTTCCTTTTTATGAATTAATATGTATTATCTCTTTCTCATTTTTTACGCTCCCAATACCAAACATGTACGGTTTCCTTTAGTTTTGGGACCGTAAAAAATTAACAAACTTTCTATTTTTTAAAAATTTTCACGGCGACGCCAATTTTCTTAGACCCAAAAACTATTTGTACTAAAACCTACTGAC
>JAODAL010071727.1:0-15408 GCA_025379985.1 Phyllomedusa bahiana
CCAAAAAAAAACAAACATTTTTTGGAAACCCAAAAAAACTACTAAACTTAAAGCAAAGGGGTCCCCAGAAAACAATCTCGAAAACACATGGAAAAGGGTTTAAAAAGTCAAAAGTTAAATTTTTCACCCTAAAGTGACAAAATGACAGAATTTTAAAAATAGGGGTCTTAAAAGAGGGCCAAAACTGGGTCCGGGGGTAAGGGTTTTAAAAAAACCACGCCCGATAATTACCAAATTTTCGGGACACTGGCCCCTTTTAAAATTTTTAAAAAGCCGGCCGGCCGCCCTTAAACGGGGGCCAAAGCGCACGCGGGCCGGGGCGGCTGGAGCGGAAATTTCACCCGGGGCCCCGGCCCGGGGGAAAGAGGGCGGCGCCCAGGGAAACAAGGGGGGGCCGGGGCCCCCGCGCCGGGCCCACCCCGACGGGGGGATGGCCGGGGGGCAAGCGGAGCCCGCACCCCCTGACAGTACCCCCCCCCCCCCCTTAGCTCCCCCTCTTTTTTAAAACCTAAAGGAGGGCAAGGAGACAGTTTTCCTCCGGGTTTCCCCCACCCCCCCCCCGGCCCCCGAACCCCCTTCCCGTCAAAAAGAAAAAAACCCCGCTTCCCTTCCCCCCCCACTGTCTTCTTTTAGCCAAAACACCACCTGACCCAAAAAATTTTTTCCCGAGTTTGGGCCCCAGGGGAAAAGGAACAGGACCCAGGAAACGATTCAACCCCCCACAGGCTTGAAAGGGGGGGACATGGGGAGTTCGGGGGTTTCCCCGGGTTTGGGGCAGCGAAACTTGTTTGGACACCGGGTTTTTTTGGAAATTTTTCAGGACCTCAAAGGGACCCACATATTTTAAAACCTAACCCTTTTAGCTAGGAAACCCAAAACGAATATATTTTCTGGAATAGCCAAACCTTTCCCAGGCTCCCAAAAAAAGGGGAAAGGGTAAGGGCCCACGGTAACTGTCCCGGACTTTTGTGCGACAGAAGCCCGTAACAGGGGCCCGTCGATTTACTGCCCGAGAGCCTTTATGTCCCTTTTCCTTTGGGGATCCCCCGCCGGGACTGACACCCCAGGGGAACAAGGGGGAGGGGGGGGCGGGGGTTTAACCCAAACAATAAAAAAAAGGAGGGTCCCCAATCCCAATTTTAAAAAAGTTAAAAAAAAACTCTGCCCCAAAGGGAAAAGATCAGACCCCCATTTCCCGCCCGGGGGACACAAATTTCCGCATTTGGTAAAACCCCGTAAAAAGGTTAACCCCCCCTCCCAAACCCGCCCTTTTTGTTTTAGGGTTTGGGAAAGGGATTAGAAAATCTAAGCGAAAACCCGCAATTTCCCCCACAAAACCCGCCAAAAATTTTTTCAAAGAAATGGAACCCTTTTCCCCCCCCCAGAGACAATTTGGGAAAGAGACCATGCAGACGGAAAAAGTGCTGAAAAAAAAATTTTGGGCCCCGGGTGAGGACAGAGGGTAACCCAGGCAGGGGGACAAAGTGAGCCATTTTTTGGGAAAAAGGCGGTTTACACCCCCGATGAAACCCTGTTTCCAGAAGAGGGACGGAGGGCTTTAAAGAAGTCCCGGGGTACAAAAGGGTCCCAGGGTTTTTTCCGGCAAGGGAAGGCCCGAAAACCCGCGGGTTTGAGACGAGGGACCTTATTCCCCGGCACAGGGGGGCAGGCTAGAAAAAAAGTCCCTTATCCTGAAACAAGAGTACCCCCAGTAATAACGGGGATCAGATTCCCGCGACCAAAGGGGCTTTCCGGAACCCACCCCAAAGAGAAGCGGTCCCCCCCTTTAGGGTCTAGGGCGCACAAAATTTTTTCCCGGGGGGGAGGCCCTTGGAGATCCCCGGGGGGGGGCCGTTTTACGATCGCTCAGGGGGACAATGTTCTGGGGAGGAGACTCCAGACCCACTGTAACCGAGGGAAAGAGAGAGAGCGTCCCCTTTAAATTTTTTTTCGGCCCCCCAAAAATGTAGACGGAATTTAAAACGGGCCCAAAGAATAGTGACCAAACCCGGCCCCCGGGGGGTTTAAGCGTTGACCCACTTCAATAAAAATTTAGGGTTTTTTGTGGGCCCGTTAAGATTTTCAAAAAGGGGGGGTGACCCCCCCAGCAGGTGACCCATTTTTTCAAGAGCCAGCTTTAAGGCCAGTAAAATTTTCGATTTACCAATGGGAATTTCTTCTCGGCAGGAGAGAAAGTTTTGGGGAAATACCCCCCAAAGGGACAAAAAGTTTTCCAGAGGAATCCCCTGCAGAAGGATAGCGCCGCGCCGATGAAAAGGGATCTACTTTTCCCGAATAAACGGACCCGGTTTTGGGCCCCGGGGGAGACAAAGGGTCGGAGCCCATGCAAAATTTCACTTGAGCCGGTTTTAAGGCGTCTTTTTCTTCTGGAGGCCAGGGCTTGGGGTTGGGGGTTTTCCGAGTCAGAGCCACCAAAAGGGGGGGCCCCAATTTTAGAGAAAATGGAAAAAAAATTTGTCTGTAAAAAAATTTGCAAAAAACCCCCCAAAAACGTTGAATGGCCCGGAGGGCCCCCCGTGTTTGGGGCCAAAATTTCCAAACCCGCGGAAAACTTGGAAGGATCCAAATGGAGAAACCCCCATCAGAGACAAGTTCCCCTAGGGAAAGGGAAACTGGTTCGTTTGAACAGAAAACCTCGGGGTTTCCCAAAAAGCTGATGATGCGGATTTTGCCTGAGGGGAAAACCCGGGGGGACATTGGGGGCGAAGATCCCCGAGATCAGGGGGGGGAAAATGAGGGAAAACGCCAAGTAGAAAGAAAACCAGACGTAAGTTTGGTTCCCGAAAGATTTCATTGACAATTCCCGAAATTTCGCCGGGGGGTTTGCAGAGACCGAAAAGGCCAAAAACCAAATACTTTTAAAAGGCCGTCCCGGGTTAAATTAAATTCCGTTTTTCCCCTTCGTCGCCTTCCTTTAAAAAGGATTTAAATTGTAGGCCCCCACGAAGATCCAAATTTTTGAAAAATTAAATTTTTTCCCCCGCAAGGGGGTCAAAAGTTAGGAATCCGGGGGGAAGGGGAGCGTTTTTTTTTTGGGGAATTTTGTTCCCGGCCCCGAAAATCGATGCAGGGTGGAGGGACCCGTCTTTTTTTCTCCCCCGAAAAAAAGCCTCTTCCCGCCAGACAAAGGGGTTTTCGGGGAAACCTTTTCGGGGGTTCTCCTTGAAAGTAATCAGACAACGCCTTTGTCTCCGGGGCGAGAAGGGTAAACCCGGCCTCTTGGGGGGAGTAAAAGCCAGATTGCAGGGCAATGGGGGCAAACAAAAGGCCCTTTTGGGGAACGTTTCAGCCTGACTTCCCCGAAAAGACATCCCCAAAGCCCAGTAAGGCGAAGGTAGACCTGGAGGAGGCTTGGGAGGCTTCCGGGAGGCGACTTTTAGGAGCGAGTTTTCGGCTTGGACCAACGAGAGGACACGGGAACCCTTCCCCCCCGCTGACCTTTATCGTGCTCCAATCCAAAGGTTTGGGGGATGGCCTTAGCCAAGGGAAAGGGCCCCAAAAGGGTTCTCCCATAAAGGGTCAGGTTTGGGGGTAAAAGGGCCGGGAACGTCTCCCCCCTTTGGGAAGACCCCAATTTTCAAGAAGAGGGGGGGCCCTACAGGAACGGGAAAACGCCCTTTAAGGGATTCGCCACTAAAACCCGGGGGGAAACATAGGTTTTAGCAATGGATTCACAGGAAGAAAGAAACCCCGGTTTACCATTTGGGGGCTTATAAAAAATTTTCCCGCCGATCCAGAATCAAAAAAGGCGTGGCCTTTAAAGGGGAGCTGTCCGGAGAAGGGACCAAATATACGGGCAAGGTCAGAAAGGGAGAGGCCGAACTGACACCCAAGTTTGCCTCCCCTACAGCCCTAGTGCGGAATTTCCCGGGGGGCACCGGGCAGTCCCCCCAATGAAATGGCCAGAGGCCCCCCCACAATAGAAGCACAGCTGCTTCCAAAACGCTGAGAAATTCCTCCGGGGAAAAGGGGGGCTTTTTCTCGACCTTCATAGGTTTTCCCTCAGAACCGTTGAAGGAGGAAGAGGGGACCGCGGGAAAGTGGGGGGCCAAGCGGGGGAAACGACGTTGGGCGGACGGTTTTTCCCGTTTTTAGGCGGAGCCTTTTGCCTTTTTGGCGAAAACGAAAAACCACTCGGGTGGCCAAAAGGATTAGATCATCCAAGGCAGCTGTAAATCCCCCAGCGGGGAGCTCGACCTTTATTTTGCCCCGATAGGCCCTTGCCAAAATGTCCCCCACCAAAAGCTTCATTGTTCCCGTCCAGCCCCGAAGCGAAGGGCAAACTCAAACCCAAAACTGACCAAAAGTGGTGTCGCCCTGACGGGGCCGGAGCAAACGCTGCGGTTTTCCGAAAGTACCCCCTGGGTTTTTCCCCAAAGACCCTTTCGGAACCCCCGGAGGGAAATTGGATTTCCCCCGTCAAGGATCCCCCCCGATCCCCTAGTGGCGTAGCCCAAGCCAAGGGTTTTCCAGACAAGGAAAGGGTGATTATGAAGGGCCCCCTTGGCTTTGCTCTGAGGGAAAATTTTTGGGGCCCCCTCATCTCGAGGTTTGGGTGGAGCACTGGCTGATGAACCCACGGAATTTTTTTGGGGTCCCATCGTACGTGAGGGGATTTGGGAATGAAGAGAGGGTCCCAACCGGGGCAGGAAAGCAATGGATGCCGGAGCAAAGATGCAGGTGCAGAGGCGGGAGCCGATGGAGCAACGAGTCCCCAGGTTTTGCATCATGGCCGCAACTTGGTTTGATGCGTTGGCTTTTGCTGGGGGACAGCTTTCCGGGGAACTTTCCCGGGGATCACAGAGGTAAACCCCGGCGGAACCCTGGCCATCCCGTACTGGGAACGGAGGGGTGGATCCCCCTGGGGCAATGCAAGCGATATAAACAACCACGCCAGGGAAAAGGAATCTAAGTAGCCCCCGGTTTTCCCAAGCCCCCCAAAACGGGATGGACTTTCTGCGGCGTTAAGCTACCCGGTCCCTTACCCCCTGACGTGACGCTTCGAAGGCGGGCCCGGGGGACAGCGTGGTTTCAGAAACATAAAACCGGGGGCTAGTCCCGGGGACAGGAAAAAGGTCCCGGGGAGGCAGCAAAAAAAGGTTCGTGGTTTAGGAGGCAGGCGGGCGGCAGGGCAGGGGGGCAAACAAAAAGGAAGGAAAAGTAGCGAACGGGGCTGGTACAAAGGGGGAATTTGGACGGAACAACAATACACTCTAGACACTAGGTAAGCACACCCCCCCCAAATGGAGGGAACTGGGGGCGGATACCTTTAAAAAAGAACCACCCCCGATAATACCAATTATCGGGGAAACTGGCCCTTTAAAAATTTTGGGGAAATCCGGGGCGCGCGGCGTTCAAACCCACGCGGGGGGTAAGAGAAGGGGAAACGCCGAGGCAGCAGAGGGGTTTTTTCCCCGGGGGGCGACATTACCCCTTTTTAGAGATGGGCCCGATAGGGGGACTAAATTTTCCCACCACAACACCTTTATAGCATGCCTGAAAGGGACTATTACTACTAATTTTCTGCACCTTTATAGAGATGCCTGATAGGGGACTATTACTTTCCAAATACTCTTTAAAGCGAATTTCCCGAAAGGGGACTAATACAAATACTAAAAACCTTTATAGAGATGCCTGATAGGGGACTATTACTACTACTACACCTTTATAGCGATGCCTGATAGGGGACTATTACTACTACACCTTTATAGAGATGACTGATAGGGGACTATTACTACTACTACACCTTTATAGAGATGCCTGATAGGGGACTATTACTACAAAATAAAAAAACCTTTAATTTCGATCCTTATAGGGGGCTAAAAAACACCACTACCCCCTTTTTTAGAGTTTAAAAGATAGGGAACATTACTACCCACTTTTTTATAGAGATGACTTTATAGGGGGCTATTTCTACGCCCCCTTTAAGAGATGCCCCATGGGGACTGTTTTCAAAAACTACAAAAATTTTTAGGGATGACTGATAGGGGACTAGTACTACCACTACAAACCTTTAAAAGAGATGACCCGATAGGGAATATTACCACAAAAACCTTTAAAAGAGTGACTGATAGGAAATTAAAATACTAAAAATTTCACCTTTAAGAGATGACTGATAAGACAATTTACTACTTCTACACCTTTATAGAAATTTCCAAGGGGGGCTGTTACAAATACCGCCCCCCTCTATAGGAAGACTGAAAGGGGGCAAACTACTACTACACCTTTATAGAGATGACTGATAGGGGACTATTACTACTACTACTACACCTTTATAGAGATGACTCATGAAAGACAAATTTCTACAACTCACACCTTTTTTTAAAATGACTGATAGGATACTTTTACAACACAAACCCCCTTTTTAAAAGATGGGCGATAAGGGTATTTTTTTTACAACCCACTACACCTTTATAGAGATGCCCGAAAAAAAGGGGGTAACTACAAATACACCTTTTTTTAAGAAGACCCGATAGAGACTATTAAAAAAATACTACAACCTTTAAAGAATCCAGATAGGGGGCTATTACTACTACAAAAACAAACCCTTTTTAAGATTCTCTAGAAGACTATTTCTACACTACAAATTTTTTAAAAGAAGACTGATAGGGGGCAAATTTCTACTACTACAAAAATTTAAAGAGATGACTGGGTAGGGGACTATTAAATACCACTACAAACCTTTTTAAAAGATTAAATGTAGGGGGCTATTTCTTTCTAAAGCACCCTATAGGGGGACTGAAAGGGACTATTACTACCCAAAAACCCCTTTTTGAGATAAATGATAGGGGGCTATTTTCTACCACTAAAACCTTTTTAGAGATGACGATATGAAACAATTTCTACTACTTAAAAAACCTTTTAAAAAAGGCGATTTGGAGACTATTATACTACTACACCTTTTTAAAAGATGCCTTATGGGGAACTAAATTTCTACTACTCACCTTTAAAAGAGATTTAAATGATAGGAAAAATTAAAAAACTACTACACCCTTTTTAAAAGGGTCCTAAAGGGGGCTATTACTACTACAAAAACCTCTAAAAGGGAAAGACTGAAAGGAGACTATTACTATCTCTACACCCTTTTTAGAGATGGGCTGATAGGGGACTAAAATTAAATACAAATTTCAAACCTTTTTAAAGAGATGCCGATAGGGGGGTTTTTACTACTTCAAAAACCCTTTTTAAAAATGAAATGATAGTAGGGCTATTAAATGCTAAATACCCTTTAAAAGATGCCCGATAGGGGGCTAATTTCTACTACAAAAACCCCTTTTTAAGATACTGGGTGGGGGACCCCGTTCCACTAAATACACCTTTATTGAGAAATTTGGGGGAAATGTTTCTACTAAAGACCTCAAAAGGGGGACTGATAGGAACTATTTCACAAATACACCTTTATAGGATCCTGAAGGGGACTATTTAAATACTTTTTTTCACCTTTAATAGAGATGCCGATAGGGGGCCCACTAACACTAAAAAACACAAACCTTTTTAGAGATGACTCAAAAGACTAAAACTACAACTACACCCTTTTTTAAGAAAACTGATAAGGAAACATTACTACTACTAAAACCGTAAAGTAAATGAAAAGGGAACTATTACTTTCTACTACACCTTTTTAAGAAAGACTGATAGGAACTAATTTCTACTACTGGGACCCCCCTTTTTAAAACTGATAGGGGACTATTAAATCCCCCTACACCTTTTTAGAATTGGGCTTATGGGACATTTCAAATACTAACCCCCTTTAAAGAGATGACTTTATAGGGGACAAATTTCCCAAATAAATACCCTCAAAAAGGGATGACCTGAAAGAAAACAATTTTAATACACAACCCTTTTTAGAATGAATGATAGGGGACTTTTACAAATACTTAAAACTACACCTTTATAGAGATGACTGATAGGGAACTATTACTACTACACCTTTATAGAGATGACTGATAGGGGACTATTACTACTACTACACCTTTATAGAGATGACTGATAGGGGACTATTACTACTACTACACCTTTATAGAGATGACTGATAGGGGACTATTACTACTACTACACCTTTATAGAGATGACTGATAGGGGACTATTACTACTACTACACCTTTATAGAGGTGCCTGATGGAGTAGTAGTCCTGACACATTCAGCAGTCGATCACTCGCTCCCTGCCGTGTGGTTGAGTGAGCAGGAACGAGAAACAGATTTGTGCTTTACCTTGGAAATAGATGAAGTCATGAGAATAGTTTTTTCCAGATGTCGGAGCAATCAGTGGATGGCGGAGCAGGTGGGTTACGTGGGTAATGGACGCATTGTAGGAGCGCGGAGTCATGTGGGACGGCCAACAAGACCTCAACACGAAGACCCTCCGTCTCCAGAACCGAGGACTTGTTATTCCTACTCCCCAGTGACAGGGCCTGTCAGGTAGTGATGGATGGAGGACGACCCGCTCCCAGGAATCAATAGAGAAAAGTCAATTCAATAACTGGGAAGAAAAGGTCAGGAAAGGTTGCAGAATCTGTTATAAATCTGGCCTCCCCTCGTGGCTCTGGAGCCTGCGGGCAGATGGATGGTCTGTGTGCTCTGCCTAGTGCCCAGGATACGGCTGTACAGATAGGGTAGTACAATCAATATAGGTCCGGGTGGCACAGTGTGTCGCAGGGGACGGTGCAGCATTTACCTCTAGATCCCAGTGGTTTCCAACCAGGGTTACTGGGAAAACGGAAACCACCAGAAAGACTGCTCTTACCGTAGAGATGGCAATGTGACCTCGATCTCCTCAAGGACGCTGCGTGCAGGAGACGATATGTCAGAACCGAGTTCTGGTGCAGGACTGGAATGATACAGAGTTCACCTGGCCCTACAGGAAGCTTCCTTGGAGCAGACATGGGCGTTGGGGTTCCCCGGAGAAGAGACATTTATCCATGGTTGAGGGGGCATTATTTCCATATAATGGCCTTATACGTACGATCATATCATTGCGCTATACAGGCCTTCATGCAGTACTATTTATAACCATAATGTCCCTCCGTATGCCGCCACTTCTTCGTCCTTTATAATGTCCCTCCTATGCCGCCACTGCTTCATCCTTTATAATGTCCCTCCTATGCCGCCACTGCTTGTTCTTTATAATGTCCCTCCTATGCCGCCACTTCTTGTCCTTTATAATGTCCCTCCTATGCCGCCACTGCTTCATCCTTTATAATGTCCCTCCTATGCCGCCACTTCTTGTCCTTTATAATGTCCCTCCTATTCCGCCACTTCTTGTCCTTTATAATGTACCAACTATGTCGACACGGCTTCGTCCTGTATAATGTCCCTCCGATGCCGCCACTTCTTGTCCTTTATAATGTCCCTCCTATGCCGCTACTACTTCGTACTTTATAATGTCCCTCCTATGCCGCCACTGCTTCGTCCTTTATAATGTCCCTCCTATGCCGCCACTGCTTCATCCTATATAATGTCCCTCCTATGTCGCCACTGCTTCATCCTATATAATGTCCCTCCTATGCCGCCACTTCTTGTCCTTTATAATGTCCCTCCTATGTCGCCACTGCTTCGTCCTTTATAATGTCCCTCCTATGCCGCCACTACTTCGTACTTTATAATGTCCCTCCTATGCCGCCACTTCTTGTCCTTTATAATGTCCCTCCTATGCCGCCACTGCTTCATCCTATATAATGTCCCTCCTATGCCGCCACTGCTTCATCCTATATAATGTCCCTCCTATGCCGCCACTTCTTGTCCTTTATAATGTCCCTCCTATGCCGCCACTTCTTGTCCTTTATAATGTCCCTCCTATGCCGCCACTACTTCGTACTTTATAATGTCCCTCCTATGCCGCCACTGCTTCATCCTATATAATGTCCCTCCTATGTCGCCACTGCTTCATCCTATATAATGTCCCTCCTATGTCGCCACTACTTCATCCGTTATAATGTCCCTCCTATGCCGCCACTGCTTCATCCGTTATAATGTCCCTCCTATGTCGCCACTGCTTCATCCTATATAATGTCCCTCCTATGTCGCCACTGCTTCATCCTATATAATGTCCCTCCTATGTCGCCACTACTTCATCCGTTATAATGTCCCTCCTATGCCGCCACTGCTTCGTCCTTTATAATGTCCCTCCTATGCCGCCACTGCTTCGTCCTTTATAATGTCCCTCCTATGTCGCCACTGCTTCGTCCTTTATAATGTCCCTCCTATGTCGCCACTGCTTCGTCCTTTATAATGTCCCTCCTATGCCGCCATCTGCTTCTTCCTTTATAATGTCCCTCCTCTGCCGCCACTGCTTCCTCCTTTATAATGTCCCTCCTATGCCGCCACTGCTTCCTCCTTTATAATGTCCCTCCTATGCCGCCACTGCTTCCTCCTTTATAATGTCCCTCCTATGCCGCCACTGCTTCCTCCTTTATAATGTCCCTCCTCTGCCGCCACTGCTTCCTCTCCCTCCTATGCCGCCACTGCTTCCTCCTTTATAATGTCCCTCCTATGCCGCCACTGCTTCATCCTTTTATAAATGTCCCTCCTCTGTCGCCACTTCGTTGTCCTTTATAATGTCCCTCCTATGCCGCCACTTCTTGTCCTTTATAATGTCCCTCCTATGCCGCCACTGCTTCCTCCTTTATAAGACGGAGGTCTCCCGTAGCATAAGGCGCAGTGCTGTATAGAAACCCCATAGAGCGGCACCAGGGCTGCTCACACCACTGCAGACGAGTCCAGCCAGTGTAACCAGTGCAGCAGCGCTCTAGAGCCTGGTTCACATCTGTGCCAGAGGTTCTGTTCTCCATAGCAGAGGTGAAACCGATACCAATGGCGCCAAATGGACCCCACTCACTACAATGGGATCAGTCTGGTTTCCGCCCTGGTGTCTGCTGTTTTATGTGAAAAAATAGTGCAGCTCCATCAGCTGAAACCTCTATGTAACCGGCCCCTCAGCTGTGTCCTATATGTAGGCACCCCTCAGCTGTATCCTATATGTAGGCACCCCTCAGCTGTATCCTATATGTAACCGGCCCCTCAGCTGTATCCTATATGTAGGCACCCCTCAGCTGTATCCTATATGTAACCAGTCCCTCAACTGTATCCTATATATAACCGGCCCCTCAGCTGTATCCTATATGTAACCGGTCCCTCAGCTGTATCCTATATGTAACCGGCCCCCTCAGCTGTATCCTATATGTAACCGGCCCCTCAGCTGTATCCTATATGTAACCGGCCCCTCAGCTGTATCCTATATGTAACCGGCCCCTCAGCTGTATCCTATATGTAACCGCCCCCTCAGCTGTATCCTCTATGTAACCGGCCCCACAGCTGTATCCTATATGTAACCGGCCCCCTCAGCTGTATCCTCTATGTAACCGGCCCCTCAGCTGTATCCTATATGTAACCAGCCCCTCCTCAGCTGTATCCTCTATGTAACCGGCCCCTCAGCTGTATCCTATATGTAACGGCCCCCTCAGCTGTATCCTCTATGTAACCGGCCCCCTCTGCGGTTTCCTAGATGTAACCGGCCCCTCAGCCGTATCCTATATGTAACCGGCCCCTCAGCTGTATCCTATATGTAACCGGCCCCTCAGCTGTATCCTATATGTAACCGGCCCCCTCAGCTGTATCCTCTATGTAACCGGCCCCTCAGCTGTATCCTCTATGTAACCAGCCCCTCAGCTGTATTCTATATGTAACCAGCCCCTCAGCTGTATCCTATGTATAGCCAGTGCCCCCTCAGCTGTATCCTGTATATAGTCAGTGCCCCCTCAGCTGTATCCTGTATATAGTCAGTGCCTCCTCAGCTGTATCCTGTATATAGTCAGTGCCCCCTCAGCTGTGTCCTGTATATAGTCAGTGCCTCCTCAGCTGTATCCTGTATATAGTCAGTGCTCCCTCAGCTGTATCCTGTATATAGTCAGTGCCCCCTCAGCTGTGTCCTGTATATAGTCAGTGCCCCCTCAGCTGTATCCTGTATATAGACAGTGCCACCTCAGCTGTATCCTGTATATAGCCAGTGCCCCCTCAGCTGTATCCTGTATATAGCCAGTGCCCCCTCAGCTGTATCCTGTATATAGCCACTGCCTCCTCAGCTGTATCCTGTATATAGCCAGTGCCTCCTCAGCTGTATCCTGTATATAGTCAGTGCCTCCTCAGCTGTGTCCTGTATATAGTCAGTGCCTCCTCAGCTGTATCCTGTATATAGCCAGTGCCCCCTCAGCTGTGTCCTGTATATAGCCAGTGCCCCCTCAGCTGTGTCCTGTATATAGTCAGTGCTCCCTCAGCTGTATCCTGTATATAGTCAGTGCCCCCTCAGCTGTGTCCTGTATATAGCCAGTGCCTCCTCAGCTGTATGCTGTATATAGCCAGTGCCTCCTCAGCTGTGTCCTGTATATAGTCAGTGCCTCCTCAGCTGTGTCCTGTATATAGCCAGTGCCCCCTCAGCTGTGTCCTGTATATAGCCAGTGCCCCCTCAGCTGTGGTCCTGTAATAGTCAGATGCCCCCTCACTGTTATCCTGTATATAGCCAGTGCCCCCTCAGCTGTATCCTGTATATAGTCAGTGCCCCCTCAGCTGTATCCTGTATATAGACAGTGCCTCCTCAGCTGTATCCTGTATATAGTCAGTGCCTCCTCAGCTGTATCCTGTATATAGTCAGTGCCTCCTCAGCTGTATCCTGTATATAGTCAGTGCCTCCTCAGCTGTATCCTGTATATAGTCAGTGCCTCCTCAGCTGTATCCTGTATATAGTCAGTGCTCCCTCAGCTGTATCCTGTATATAGTCAGTGCCCCCTCAGCTGTATCCTGTATATAGTCAGTGCTCCCTCAGCTGTATCCTGTATATAGCCAGTGCCTCCTCAGCTGTATCCTGTATATAGTCAGTGCTCCCTCAGCTGTATCCTGTATATAGTCAGTGCTCCCTCAGCTGTATCCTGTATATAGCCAGTGCCTCCTCAGCTGTATCCTGTATATAGCCAGTGCCTCCTCAGCTGTATCCTGTATATAGACAGTGCCCCCTCAGCTGTATCCTGTATATAGTCAGTGCCTCCTCAGCTGTATCCTGTATATAGTCAGTGCCTCCTCAGCTGTATCCTGTATATAGTCAGTGCTCCCTCAGCTGTATCCTTTATATAGTCAGTGCCCCCCTCAGCTGTGTCCTGTATATAGCCAGTGCCCCCTCAGCTGTGTCCTGTATATAGCCAGTGCCTCCTCAGCTGTGTCCTGTATATAGCCAGTGCCCCCTCAGCTGTGTCCTGTATATAGTCAGTGCCTTCTCAGCTGTATCCTGTATATAGTCAGTGCCCCCTCAGCTGTATCCTGTATATAGCCAGTGCCTCCTCAGCTGTGTCCTGTATATAGCCAGTGCCTCCTCAGCTGTATCCTGTATATAGTCAGTGCCCCCTCAGCTGTATCCTGTATATAGTCAGTGCCCCCTCAGCTGTATCCTGTATATAGCCAGTGCCTCCTCAGCTGTATCCTGTATATAGCCAGTGCCTCCTCAGCTGTATCCTGTATATAGCCAGTCCCTCCTCAGCTGTATCCTGTATATAGTCAG
Organism: Phyllomedusa bahiana; assembly: GCA_025379985.1. Taxonomy (NCBI): domain Eukaryota; kingdom Metazoa; phylum Chordata; class Amphibia; order Anura; family Hylidae; genus Phyllomedusa; species Phyllomedusa bahiana. Next base: position 13,563 of record JAODAL010071727.1, read on the forward strand.
TGCCCCCTCAGCTGTATCCTGTATATAGTCAGTGCCCCCTCAGCTGTATCCTGTATATAGTCAGTGCCTCCTCAGCTGTATCCTGTATATAGTCAGTGCCTCCTCAGCTGTATCCTGTATATAGTCAGTGCCCCCTCAGCTGTGTCCTGTATATAGTCAGTGCCTCCTCAGCTGTATCCTGTATATAGTCAGTGCCCCCTCAGCTGTGTCCTGTATATAGCCAGTGCCCCCTCAGCTGTGTCCTGTATATAGTCAGTGCCTCCTCAGCTGTATCCTGTATATAGTCAGTGCCTCCTCAGCTGTATCCTGTATATAGTCAGTGCCCCCTCAGCTGTGTCCTGTATATAGTCAGTGCCTCCTCAGCTGTATCCTGTATATAGTCAGTGCCTCTTCAGCTGTGTCCTGTATATAGTCAGTGCCCCCTCAGCTGTGTCCTGTATATAGCCAGTGCCCCCTCAGCTGTATCCTGTATATAGCCAGTGCCCCCTCAGCTGTATCCTGTATATAGCCAGTGCCCCCTCAGCTGTATCCTGTATATAGTCAGTGCCTCCCTCAGCTGTATCCTGTATATAGTCAGTGCCCCCTCAGCTGTGTCCTGTATATAGTCAGTGCCTCCTCAGCTGTATCCTGTATATAGCCAGTGCCCCCTCAGCTGTGTCCTGTATATAGACAGTGCCTCCTCAGCTGTGTCCTGTATATAGTCAGTGCTCCCTCAGCTGTGTCCTGTATATAGCCACTGCCTCCTCAGCTGTGTCCTGTATAGAGCCTGTGCCTCCTGATCTGTGTCCTGTATATAGTCAGTGCCCCCTCAGCTGTATCCTGTATATAGTCAGTGCCTCCTCAGCTGTATCCTGTATATAGTCAGTGCCCCCTCAGCTGTATCCTGTATATAGTCAGTGCTCCCTCAGCTGTATCCTGTATATAGTCAGTGCCTCCTCAGCTGTGTCCTGTATATAGCCAGTGCCTCCTCAGCTGTGTCCTGTATATAGTCAGTGCCACCTCAGCTGTATCCTTATTTGTCAGTGCCTCCTAGCTGTATCCTGTATATAGTCTGTGCCCCCTCAGCTGTGTCCTGTATATAGTCAGTGCCCCCTCAGCTGTGTCCTGTATATAGTCAGTGCCTCCTCAGCTGTGTCCTGTATATAGTCAGTGCCCCCTCAGCTGTATCATGTAAAGCAGTGCCCCTCACTGTTCCTGTTTTATAGTCATGCCCCCTCAGCTGTGTCCTTTTATGCGTGCTCCTCAGCTGTTCCTGTTTTGGCCCGTGCCTCCTAGCTGTTTCCGTATTTTGCCAGTGCCTCCTAGCTTATCCCCGTATATAGCCCGGCCCCCTGCTGTGTCCGTATATAGTCAGGCCCCCCTCGCTGTTCCTTATTATAGTCATGGGCCCCTCAGCTGTATCCGTATATAGTCAGTGCCCCCCCACTTGTCCTGAATTGTCAGGCCTCCTGCTGTTCCTGTATATAGTCAGTCCCCCTCAGCTGTGTCCCGAATGGGCCGTGCCCCTCAGCTGTATCCTGTATAAGTCAGGGCCCCCCTAGCGTATCGTTATGTCAGGGCCTCCTCGCTGATCCCGTATATAGCCCCTGATCCTCAGCTGATCCCGTATAAGCCGTGCCCCTCAGCTGTGTCCTTTTTATGCAGGGCCCCCTCATCGGGCCTGTTTTCAGTGCTCCCGCTGTTTAACGTAATGCCAGTGCCCCCAGCTGGCCCGTAATAGTCGTGCCCCTCAGCTTTCCTGTTATGTCATGCCTCCTCGTTATCCCGTTTAGTCGGCCCCCTCGCTGTATCCTGTATAATCTTGCCCCCTCACGTATCCTGTATATGTTTCCCCCCGCTGTTTCCT
>JAODAL010071728.1:0-15407 GCA_025379985.1 Phyllomedusa bahiana
ATAGAACCAAATTCTCCTTCCAATCCATCCTTCTTGTTTAAACAGTTTGAACAATGATCACATTATAGACATTGCTATTCTTCCCATACAAAAAATAAATAAAAATCCCAGAAACCATGACCAAAATACAATTTTAAGCCTTAAAAACCATACTAGAACATTATAAAACTCAACAGTTATAACCAAACTTTTATGACAAAGTTTTGTATTGGAATATTGTCGTCATCACATTTTTAGAAATCTAAGTGTGCTATGCATGGCTTTAAATTGATGTTATATCATTCATTTTGCTTTAACCTCTACTGTCAATAGCTTTACTAAACCAATTATTTTAATTAGAAAATTCCCAAGGGAAGAAGCAAGGGATTAGAGACATGATGTGAAGTATAGTATATTAATGGTAATAGGAGTTTAAAATCATACAGGAGATTACTGTGTTATATTTATGAGCATTTTGATAGTAGCAAAATGCAATTATTTTGGATTATTTAATGGTAGAAAGAAATTTGACTTTTTATGCCTATTTTAAGTTTGTACTTCATGGAATAAATTATTTTTATTTACATGCTTCAAATGTTTAATGCATTTAGACAAGTAAATTTCTTTACATCTATCTATAAAATGCTACAGAGATGAATTATACATTAAACAACTGTGAAACAAAAATATATCAAGCATAATATTTGATCAGACTAATAGATCATGCAATAATTATACAACAAATAACAAACTGACAAATAATCAGAAATCAGTAAAACTAATTATCCAACCTTTCCAAAGATTTGGGGACATTGGCTCAATTAAATGAATTAGGTTTATTCATAGTCATAATTTTAGATATAGTGAATTCAACCTTTTTAAAGGCTCAAAATAGCACACATTTCAACATTTACTTCATCTACTTGATGTGTCTTCTGTCACTAATGAAGTAATTTTTAAGTTTAAACATAAAGTAACATTTCCAGAAAAAATTTTGGATCCCCGTCACCTCAACAGTTTTAAGATGGTCACACTGGGGTTAAGAGTTTTAAAGTAAAGATTTCCAGGTTGTGACCCAGAAATGGACTAGAGGTAGCTAGTCACATACTGCAAAAATGACTTCACAGATAAGATCAGCCTTAAAGCATGAACCAGGAACAAAGTCATTAGGAGTGAACCAAAAGCAAAGAAGGAACATAGTTACAGCAGCAAGTCTGGAATGGGTTTACAGCAGCAGGTCTAAACACAGGACCTAAGAACAACACATACCAGACATGTTCTCCAGACAGGTACAGCAAAAGTCAACTCCAAGGGTCGGCTGGGTCAAAGCCAAAACACAAATTCCAACCTTGTGGGTGGAAATACAACAAAGGGGGGAGATAACTAAGGATATAGGGGGTCAGCTGCATAATCAAACTGGATGGACAGCACAGGCGGGTACAGTGGGGATAATGGTCAACTTTAACTCCTTCCAGACATTGGATGTACCTATACATTCTGGCTGAGAGGGGCTTCCCGCAAATGAACATACAGGTAGGTCCAGAAGTGTAAAAATCATTGCATCTCTAGACACACTGGGCGACATGTATGATCGACATGTATGGGCTTTTCGCCTGTTTTCAGGCGTAACCTGCGCCTCCCGGCCCGATTCCCACTATCGGACGCAGGGATGCGATGTTAGGCGCAGCATTCGCCACTTTCAGCTGCGCCCCGCATGAAGGGGCGGGCAATGGGCGCGGTGTGGGCGCGCTGTAGGCATTCCGTGGCGGGACGCGGCACGCTTGAAAACTCCGAGGCATGTACGATCGCGAGTCGGCAAAGTGCGGCGCATTGCAGCGCTCGGCAGTTCTGACAGGCAGACCTAGTTTATTTTGGTCTAAATGCTCCGGCGGAGGCGAAGTGAAGCACGAACGGAAAATGCGAGGAAACATAGAAGATCGCAAAAGAAATCTCGGAGCTCAGCTCCGTGCCAAAGGAGTAGGGATTCCCCAAAAAAATCGCCTTTATAAAGGCAAAAAACATTGTAAAAAAAGAGCTCAAACCCTCAAAAATAAAAAAAACATAAAAAAAAATCACTTAAAATTGGGATTTTGGGAAAATTGCCGGAAATAATAATTCAAATTCTGAAAGGCTTCTTATTGGTGGGCAAAAAAGGCCAATCAAATAGGAGCGACAGTAAAACTTTTTAAAACCTATGGAGAAATTTTAAACCAATCAAATAAAGGGGGGGCAGTTAAAAAAACAGTAAAGATGCTGAAAAGAGCTGTTTGGGGGCTGCGGGGGGCTTGGCTAATCTGGGCCCAACAAAATGGGAGTGCGGGGACCCTTTAACCAAAAGGAGAAGTTTGAACCAATCAAAATAAAAGGCGGGAAACTTCAAAATACAAAAAAAAAGCAAAAAAGACTGATTGGCAGTAGCGGGGTTGGCTACCCACCAATTAGAGGGAGCTCTTCTCCCTTTTGAGTCTAGGGAGATGGGCACAATTCAATCTGGGCCCCTCAGCGCCGTGCGGCATGGAGTATGAATAAAAAAATCATTTTTATTAAGTGTAATTCATTATCAGATAAAGCGCTGAAACCTTCTCTAAAAATAAAGCAGTTAAATCCCTAACAACGCGTTTGTCGCCGAGACCGGCACTACATAAGGAATTGCAATATAGAGAATTGCCGGGAAATACAGTAATTCAAATTGTTTAAGCTCTTCTGATTGGTCGGCATAAACCAGCCAATCAGAATAGGAGCGACAGTTGTCCATTCTAACCTATGGAGGAGAATTGACCAATCAGAATAGGAGCGACAGGGACCCATTCTAACCTATGGAGAAATATTGACCAATCATATTCAAAGGCGGGACAGTTCAAAATACAGTAAAAAGGCAGAAAAGAGCTGATTGGTTGAAGCGGCGGGGGCTCGTCCAAGTTAGCCAATCAGAGCGCGAGCTACTTTCTCATAAAGTTCTATGGGGAAAAGAAATTCCGAGCGAGCTCTGTGATTGGCTAAGTTAAAAGAGGCGCGGTATTTGGACCAATGGGAGAGCGACGACGCTCCTATGGGTTTTTCTAATGCAATCTGAAATAAAACTGTACATGGCCGTAATCAAATGATAAGACTACAGAAGTTGTACTGATGTGTATATAAAATGAACAATAATATGGGGGTAAAGAAAAAAAAAATATTAATTCACTAAATTTGTATTTCTTTATGTTCGTTACAGCAATACTATTGATCCTTGGCTAATGAAAATAAAGAAAGAAACATGATTTTAGTGAATTAATATTTTTTTTTTCTTTACCCCCATATTATTATTCATTTTATATACACATCGGGACAAATTCTGTAGTCTTATCATTTGATTTCGGCCATGTCCTGTAATTTTGGCGGCCAGCCAATCAGCGCAGAGAACAGAGGTGGGTGAGGGGGGCGAACGACGTCAGCACTGGGCTGTGTAGGGATCTCATTGGCTGCTAAAATGACATGGCCTCATTTTATCTATGTGACAGCACTTCCTGCTTAGCCTCATTCGGTTTCACTCTCTGACTAGAAAACAACACATTGCTGTCTGTCTGAAAAGCTTTTTTCAAAGCTGGGAGAGACAGTTTAACATAGTTTTTAATACAGAAAAGCATCCTTGTTAGAGTAGGTAGCAAGCTTAGGATATAGCCAGATTACAGAATTTTAGTTACTATTTAGTTAGAGACTTGTAAAGAGCTCGAGTGATCTGTACAGGAGCGGGGGGAGGGGGGTGGAAGCGGTGAAGGGTGACTGTGCAGCAGACCCTGTTCTGTGAAATCACAGTGAAATAGCACTGTTTTTTACTTCTTTTTTGCCAGCAGACACCCCAACTGAGTTGAAAATGTCCCTGTCTTGTTGGTTGCAGTGCTATCACTCTCTGTGCTTGTCAGTTTGGGGCAAATAGCGCACATGCCCGATAATTTGTTAACAAATATTCTATTTTAACAGTTGCTTGTTAGTGGTGACAAAACACCATATTTAAGCCATATAACGTAGCAACTAGTTCTACTGCTCTCCGTGCATGTCAGATTGGCGCAAACAGCGCACTTGTCTGGTAATTTGGTGACAAATATTTTAACTGTTGCTTCTTAGTGGTGTTAAAACACCATATTTAAGCCATATAACGTAGCAACTAGTTTGATTGCTCTCCGTGCTTCTCAGTTTGGCGCAAATAGCGCACTTGTCCGATAATTTGGTGACAAATATTCTATTTTAACTGTTGCCTGTTCTCAGCGGTGCCAAAACACCATATTTAATCCATATAACTTGGCAAATAGTTCTATTGCACTCCGTGCTTCTCAGTTTGGCGCAAATAGCGCACTTGTCCAATAATTTGGTGACAAATATTGTATTTTAACTGTTGCCTGTTCTCAGCGGTGCCAAAACACCATATTTAATCCATATAACTTGGCAAATAGTTCTATTGCACTCCGTGCTTCTCAGTTTGGCGCAAATAGCGCACTTGTCTGATAATTTGGTGACAAATATTGTATTTTAACTGTTGCCTGTTCTCAGCAGTGCCAAAACACCATATTTAATCCATATAACTTGGCAAATAGTTCTATTGCACTCCGTGCTTCTCAGTTTGGTGCAAATAGCGCACTTGTCCGATAATTTGGTGACAAATATTCTATTTTAACTGTTGCTTGTTCTCAGTGGTGTCAAAACAACATATTTAAGCCATATAACGTAGCAGAAAGTGCTATTGGTCTCCGTGCTTGTCAGTTTGACGCAAATAGTGCACTTGTACAATACTTTTGTGAAAACTATCAATTGCTAGTTCTACTTGGCAGCTGTAAATCTCAGGGACTGAAGGAAGAACACTGTTGATTTGGTGTTACGTTTCTTCCACCAGAGCACATTTCACAGATATTCTATAGAAACAATTCTGTTTCTAATGCTAGTTGGCACTTGGAAATTAGAGGGATCTTTGAACACCTGTGATTTGCTGTCTTTGCAGTACAGTTTTTCAATAAGAGACTGTGAAAAAATCTTCTATACCTTTTAAATTTTTATCTTTCTGAACATGGAGCGAAATGCAGGTGGTAAGCGAGCAAAGACGGGTGTAGGACATGGAGGAAGAGGTAGGAGAGAAGGTGCTATTTCCAGTGCTGGGGACAACACGCAAGCCAGAACATCATCGGTTGCAGGACTGTCAGGCCTGTTATCGCTGGGTCGGTGCACTGTGAATCTCAGTAACGAACAGCATCGGCAATCTGTTCTTTAGTGGTTAACGAAACCTGCATCCAGCAGTTTTACCTCCTCGTTCTTCCAGTCACAGCCACAAATGTCGTCATCATCATCGTCAGCATCCATCCAATTTGAAGCGAAGGCAGGTCAAATGTCAACTAATGTACCCACCACTGTGGATAATCCATTTTCTGAAGACCTCTTTGATGACACAATGCGGTTGGGGTCAGAAAGCATTCCAAAAGATCAAAAGGCCAAAGAGGATGATTTTGTCTTCTCTGACGCCCAATTGCTGATACCATCAGAGGAGGAGAAGGAATCTGGTCAGTCGGCACAAATCCCGAGCGGTCGGCAATGCCTTGCAGTTTCTGTGGCTTGTAGCCCGCAGCTCCAGGATGTAGAGTGTCAGGAGGAGGAAGTCACCTGTGTTTTTGATGACCACATTGCGGATCCGACATGGTCTTTTCAGTAGAATTTGCTTGCGAGCACTTCATCAGTGGATGAGGAGGAAGACTATATGGTAATGTCAGTACGAGTCTGGTCTCAAAAAAAGGAGAGGGCGGTCGTACAAGTCCGCGGAGATTATTCCGCCAGCCATGATCACGGGAGGCAGCGAAAACACCGCTACTCACTTTTCGCCCTCGAAACGATCCAGGACCTCTGAAGCCTGGGCCTTTTCGATCAAGCCTCAGATTCGCCCAGCGATGTCATATGTCGCATCAGTAGAGGGAAGAATCTAAAGTGTTTAACCACCTCTAACATGACTAGTCACATACAGCGAATGATTTAATTGATATGGAGGAATCACTTGGCGAAAAAAGCCACACCGGTCCTGGGCTACTAACCACTGTCACACCCTCTGTCTCCACCTCTTCCTCCTCCCCCGCCACTTCCAAGACCAAGTGTTCCTCTGCTGCCCATGTCCCTCAGCTGCATGAGCAAGGATCAGCCCAAGTGCCACACACCGTCGCCCGAGTCCACCAGCACCACCAGAGACACAGCCTACCCTGTCTCCTTCCACTAGTTTGACCTGCACGCCATACAGCGGCCAGTCTAGCAGCCAGCCTTCCGTGTACTAGGTGTGGGAGCAGAAGAAACACTTCAACCCAAACCATCCTAAAGCCAAAAGCCTAAATGTCGGCATTGCCAGGCTTTTGGCCTTGGAAATGTTGCCTTTTCCACCTAGTGGATACAGATGGGTTCCACCACGTCATGACCCTTGCCTGCTCACAACACTAGATGCCAATAAGTCATCCCTGCCCTGGCCAGCCACGTGTCATCTAAAATCTCCAGCGCGTTGTCTGCATCTGTGTCTGTAAAAGTCCATCTGACCACTGATACATGGATTAGTAAGCACAGTCAAGGCCGCTATATCTCTGTGACAGCTCACTGGGGAGTTGGGTGGATGTCTCTGGTGATGACGGTGGTTTTCAGGCTTGGCGCACGCTCTTGAAAACCGCAGGGATGGTGAAGGGTTCTTTCCCCTCAGGTCCATGGGTACCATCACGTGCCCAGAGAAACTAGGCCGTGTTGAAATTAATATGTCTTGGAGACCGTCAACACACAGTTCAAGAGCTGTGGATGGCTCTGTGCAATGAGAGCGAGCGGTGGCTGGGTGACAAGAACCTGGTGCCAGACAAGGTGGTGTGTGATAACGGGCGAAATCTCCTGGCCGCCTTTAAGATCGATAGGCTGGAGCAAATGTCTTGCCTGGCACACGTCATGAACCTTGTCGTTCAGAAATTTCTAGAGCGCTACCTGGGTCTTGACTGTCTGTTGAAAAAGGCTTGAGGTCTAAGCTCACACTTCCACCGTTCACACCCTGCTTTGTCCCGGCTGGCTCCGTTACAGTGTCGTCTTGGCCTCCCCGTCAACCGTCTCATTGTTGATGTGGCAACACAATGGAATCCCACCCTCAACATGCTCCAGCGATTGTGGCAGAAGCATAATGCCATTACGCAGTAAGTGGCGCATGGCCTGACAAGCAGGGGTGCGAACCTCGGGCTATTGAGCTACCAACAGTAGAGGCAGGTGAAAGAGCTCTGCACCATCCCTGCGATTTTTGAAGAAGCCACCAAAATGGTCAGTGCGGACAATGCCCTTGTCAGGATGAGCATTGTGGTGATCTTAGCTCTGGAACAAGTGTTGGACACTCTGAAACAGCAGGTCCCACCGGCGACGGAGGAGGAGGCGGACTCAGATGCAGACACAGAGCCTTACCCTCCGTCGGATCAAGAAGGCCCGATAGTTTCACAAGTTTATCGGTCTTCGTTAGGCAGTGGTTCGATGTCCAGGGCTGGTGCAGAGCGGCGCTTGAGCTCTCGGGGTACAGCATCTGAGGCAAGTCAAGGCTGTGTTGATTCTGAGGAGGAGGATGAGGCATGGCTGGACACCAATGGTACTGATGTCCCTGCCTTGGAAAGAGTTTGGCACGGATTTGAGGCAGAGGAGGAAGACGAGGAAGATCAGTTTGCTACTGCCCCTCGACCCCGAGGCTTGGGAAATCAAGGCTCTATCTCTCACATCAGTGCTTGGATGCTCCATTTCCTCCAACATCGCATTAAGGCCATCAAAATGAACAATAGGTTCTGGGTGGCCATACTCCTAGATCCCTGTTACAAAGCGAAACTCAGCACTTTCCTTCCACTCACCCAAATTGAGAGTAGAATGCAGGAGTTTGAGACCGTGCTAATTGATCAACTGGAGACATCTGTTGTGTCTGCTTCACGTTCTTCTAATGTCACAATGGAACAACGTCAGTAGTTGAGCGATTACGTTGGCTATCGACATCGGGCGATAGTTGATATTCGGCCACCATCGATAAGGTTTTTCGATAGTGAGCAGTCGATTATGAGCGATGACCATTAAAGTCTATGGGAGAGCAACAACATCTTCATTCTTACACCCAAACAGGGCTGGAGAAGCTGGAATTAACATCCAGAACAGTCAAATGGATACGTGCTACATCTTAGGCAACACACTTAGGTTATAAAAGCCACAGAAGAAAAAACACACACCATTCACTATCCCCCGGGCTTGTACCACAGCATGACCCCTTTAAACCTGCATCACCCACAAATTAAAAAGTGCCAGAAGGCAGTAAAGATTTGAACCACCATCTTACTTGAACTGGACATTGAATATTCCTGTCCTGGAACGCAGCATGAGCCCCAACCTGCATGACCCCCCCGATTTAAAAAGTGCCGGAAAAAGGAGTCTTTTAACCACCATTTTAGTTTCACTGGACATTGACTATACCTGTCCTGGGCCACAGCATGAGCCCCAAACCTGCATGACCCCCACATTTAAAAAGTGCCGCAAAAAGGAGTCTTTCAACCACCATTTATTTTCACTGGACATTGACTATACCTGTTCCTGGGCCACAAGAGCCCCCAAACCTGCAAAGACCCCCACATTTAAAAAGTGCCGGAAAAAGGAGTCTTTCAACCACCATTTTAGTTTCACTGGACATTGACTATACCTATCCTGGCCACACATGAGCCCCAAACCTCATTGACCCCCCCATTTAAAAAGTGCAGGAAAAAGGAGTCCTTTCACCACCACTTAGTTTCACTGGACATTGACTATTCCTATCCTGCCACAGCATGAGCCCCAAACCTGCATGACCCCCACATTTAAAAAGTGGCCGAAAAAGAGTCTTTCAACCACCATTTTTAGTTTCACTGACATTGTACTATACCTGTTCTGGGCCACAGCATGAGCCCCAAACCTGCATATAACCCCAGATTAAAAAGTACCAGAAAAAAGGAGTCTTTTCAACCCCCATTTAATTTTCACTGACATTGACTATACTTTCCTGGTGCCACAGCATGAGCCCCAAAACCTGCATAACCCCCATATTTAAAAAGTGCCGGTAAAAAGAGTCTTTTCAACCACCATTTTAGTTTTTCACTGACATTGACTATACCTGTCCTGGGCCACAGCATGAGCCCACAAACCTGCATAACCCCAGGATTTAAAAATGTGCAACCAGAAAAGGATCTTTTCAACTCCATTTCTAGTTCACTGGATATCGACAATCCTGTCCTGGGCCACAGCATGAGCCCAAACTGAATAACCCCAGATTTAAAAAGCCCGGAAAAAGGAGTCTTTCAACCACCAATTTTAGTTTCACTTGACATTGACTATACCAGTCCCTGGCCACAGCATGAGCCCCAAACCTGCAATGACCCCCACATAAAAAATGTGCCGGAAAAAGGAGTTTTCCAACACCTTTTAGTTTCACTGGACATTGAACTATACTGTCCTGGGCCACAGCTGACCAGGGCCGAGTTACAGTGGGTGTCGGTGAGAGCCCAGGCTGGAGTCCGTCATCTATTAACACGCAGTGTAAAATCCCTGATGACGCAGTCAACGAAAACAGTCGTGCTGAAGCAGAGTGCGGAAGCGGAAGTGTGAGAACTCCAGCATCCTCAGTTACACAGTCAATACCTGGACAAAAAGCTTGCCCCTCATATGATTGTGGACCAATGAGCATTCACTTGGAAAATACTGGAGTTAACGCTCCTGTTACACCCATCTGCCCTTTATCTTGGCATTCGTTTTCTCAATTTACTCAACGTGCTGGAGGAAATGGTCTCTGTACTTTGTTCTCTGTCCGTGCTCCATACTCCCAAGTCCTCTGAATAACCTACATTGGACAAGTTTTCCTGTACCTCCCTTGTACAATTCAGAGAATTTTTTAACAGCTATTTTGTACATGCAAGTTTTTAGTAGCTTTAATTTCTAGAAAACACATTTTAAAATCTGATGGAATCCCACCGTGTCTTCTACTCTTTTTTTTTTTTTTTTAAACTGTGTATTTATTAAAGTTTTTCCAATAGTATAAAATAGTAATTACAAAACTGTAAAATTGAAATCAGAGAAATTGTTCCAAAATTGATTACATTATCCAACTGTGCATTTTCAATCTAAATTATTACACTCAATGTACTCAATTTCTTTTGCAGAAGTTAGCAGATTCGTCTTCCCAGTGTCATTGTAGGAAACTGTAAATATGAGAGCCGTATTTAGTTAGATCAGCTGGGCTATCCAACATTGACTAGCTTATCAATTTCTTGTTTCCTTCAATTTCCACTTACAATGTAGTTTTATGAATAATAAGGGGAAAGAACCAGTTTCTACTCTAAACAATAAACCAGCCTATATATCGTATGACAAGACAAGACACACAAGGGAAGGGAAGTCTTTGCAGAGCAGTGCTCCTTTCGCCTACGTTAAGAGGTCATTGAGTTTCTTGTGCTATGATAAAGTAATCCCACATTTGCCATACTGTTTCGAATCTGTCTAAGGAGTTGTTTAGCAAAGCTGTAAGATGTTTCCATGTGGTCTAAATTTTATTCTACTCTGGAAAAAGGCTTTTACCTTTTGGTGATTGACGGAGGATTGATCTCTTTCCCCTTTGCTGGGGATTGAGCATCTAGCTGCTGTCAGTATATGGATAATTAAGTGTCTCGTTTGTTTGCCCACGGGTTGGGGGAAAATATTAAACAGGCAGAGGAGGGGATCATTAGGAATATTTATCGCTGTAACTCTGTAAATTAGATCCCTCACCTGTTTCCAAAAAAGTCTTATTCCTGGACATGTCCAGAATATATGATATACGTGTCCCTGTGGAGCTCCACACCTCCAACAAATATCTGGTATTGTTGGGTTGAGTTTGTGTAATATCGCCGGAGTGTGGTACCATAAAGTCATCAATTTGTAAATATTCTCCTTATATTATATATTTGCAAATTGAGTTTTACCCTGCATACGCCGGAATAAGTTCCAAGTGTCAATATTTATAGGTCTTTGTAAGAAATTTTCCCAGATTGTCATATATCTATGGGTCTCTAAAGGTTGCGAGTCCGGATGTTGTAATATATCATATATACTTGAGATCCTGCACTATGATGAGGCATTCATTTCACATAAGCGTTCGAAACCTAGTGGGCAAAGAAACTTTTATCAGAGAGAAGAGACACTGTATAATGCCTTAATCTGCAAATAGTGAAAAAAGCTTTCAGGTGGTAGTGCGTATTTATCTTTTAATATGTGAAAAGAGGTAAGTTTATGTTTTATATCCTATGAGATCTGCCAGTGAAACAACTTATTCCTAAACCATGGTTCCATTCGTCTGTCTTCTAGAGCGCCAGGAAGCAGGGAGTTAAAAAGAATGAGACCATAGACGAGGATTCCCGTTCATAGTTGGAATCGCCTCCCCTTCACGTGCGCCAAATACTCATAGTAAGCGCCTATTGGACACTAAAAGAGGTCGTTTGAAATCGGAGCTGGGTCTGAGACCACAAAGGGAATTGGGATGACTGGTTTTCAGCCATAACTATTTCTATTTCCATCAGTCGGGAGTAGCATAGAGCGTCGACCGACGCCGGAATTCGCCTTAGTTGGTAGCCCAATAATATTTGGAGTGTCCGGCACAGCCACCTCCACTTCCCCTACTTGCCAGCAGGGATCGATTTAGCTATTCGATGTCCTTAAAAAATTCCAGATAAATCTTATAAAAAGTCGCCTGCATATCTCTAAGATCTCTTTTTAGAACTGCTTTATTGGTAGTGTCCTCGAATAAAAATAATAGTTTGGGCATTAATGTCACTTGACAGCCGCTAAGTGACCTGTTAAGGAATTAAAGGAAGTATCTTCCATTTCTTGTACTAAATTTTTTATAGTCCGGTAGACTCGTGGGAAATTTGTTTATAGAGGGAGGATTACATTTAGTGATCTGTAAACCCCAGATACCGCAGTGATGTCACTTTCCAGTTGAATTGATAATTAATTGCAATGTTAAGGAGGGATTCGCCTTTATCCCACTGGTGTAGGCCTCCTCTTTGTCTTGTGTTAAATTTTTGTATCCCTTGACAGAAGCCGGAACCTATCCAAGAGAGCGTGCAATTGGGAAGCGTAATATGGGGGAATGCCAAAGTGAGTATGATATAGTCCGCGAAGAAGAGATAGTTTAAATTCACGGTCACCAACAACTATTCCTTTAATTGAGGTTCTAAACTTAATGGCTGCTGCCAGTGGTTCTACACACATGACGAATATTAACGGGATAGGGGACACCTCCGTCCTGGTTCCCATTGGCTATTTGATTAGGGGATATGTTTTCATGTGGGAGCTGGATTACTGCTGGGTGGGAGGGTAATATAGTTGATGACAAGGCCTTTCATGAAAGATCCAGATAGGCCAAAAAGTTTCATAACTGAGAACATGTATGTCCAATTTAGACGATTCGAACGCTTTTTCAGCGTCCAACCCTAAAAAATAGAGCTTGATGGGTCAAGTTTGTTAATGAATAACTATAGATCAATGACTCTGCGTGTGTTGTCGCCTCCCTGGCGGTTTAAGATAAAGCCCACCTGGTCACTGTGAATTAATCTGCGTATCCCACCCTTCCAACAATTGGCCAGTACTTTAGAGAATAATTTTAAGAGTCTTGCATTCATAAGCAATCGTCTAATAATTTGATACCTCTAAAGGGTCCTTTTTCAGGTTTTGGGTATGAGCGAGATCTTGTAAGTAAAAAGGTAGAAGGGACTGTTTTGACCTTGCAGTATCGCTAGTACATTGTACCATCTTAGCATTAAATTGTCTTTAAAGACTTGATAATAAGATATGTTAACCCATCTGGGCCTGGTGATTTTGCTGTAGGTAATTGCTTAAGTATGTCTCCTAGTTCTTCTTCCTTATTTCTGCATTTAGAGAGTTATACTGCTTCGCTTGATAGCCGCGGCAATCTACAAGAGGCAAGAAAAGTAATTAAATTTCCGTTGCCTTTCACTTTCATCATTAGGAAGAGTACTAGGCCAAGTTATAAAGGGTCATAGAAGTACTTATGGCAAATTTAGTTATGTGTGAATGATAAGTGCAGGATGTACCGTCTTTATCTCTCATTGCTTGTGGGTTTTCTGGTAAGTGTCATTCCGTAATTGTTTAGCTAGCAGGGAGTACTTTTTTGGCCTTTTCATAGAACCTTTGGCGATAGTAACATCAATATCATTTTTTCAGTTTGGCATATCTGCCAGATCTCTCATTGTTGGCGCGAGCCGCAACAATTTTCTTGAGCAATCTTTTAGAGATGGTGAGTGGCCAACTCGGTTTCCACAATGCAAATTGATATTGAGGTTTCTCTCCTGACCTTTCTGTCTTTTAATTGTGACCAGGGAGATACAATGCCCCGTATACTGTCTTATGCTGCATCCCATAATGTCAAATAGAAGAGACTGTGCCTTCGTTTACTTCATAGTATTGGTCGATGAGTTGGGCTAATTAATTTTCCGTTTCTTGGTTTTTTGATTTAGTCCCTCATTCCTGTCGCCAGTGTCACCTACGGTCTGTGGTCCTAATTGATTTCCCATGTTATGTATTGGAGCATTGTCTGACCAGGTTATTGTGCCGATTCTACTCTATAGTTTTTCGTAACGACGGGAAAAAACAAAAAAAAATATTTTTTTTTTTCCTCCCCCGAAAAATAGTCTATCCTGGAATGTGTGCTATGGGGGGTAGAGAAAATGGTATATGCACGCTCTCTTGGATGTAACACTCTCCCAGGTCAAACAGAGAGGTATTTCCTGATTATTTTACGGAATTCTATAGATAATTTATCTTGTGCGGGGGGCAGGTGATTTAGTCCCTATGGTCAATTTGTCTACTAATCCCGAGAAAACAGCGTTGAAGTCCCCTCCTATCAGCATTAGAGCTGGCGGAAACCGGATAGCTTTTTCAGTACTGTTACCAAAAAGTTAGTTATGCTAGACATTTGGTGCAATAATATTGCACAATGTGACAAGGGAAAACCCTGGTTAATGTGCCATGTATGATAAGGTACCGCCCCTGGGTATCAAAAATTGATTTCCGAGCAGGAAAAGGGGCAAGAGCCGGGCCCCAAATACTCCCCCCAGCTCCCTTTTTTTCCCCTCGAGGGCAAAAATACCTGGGGTAGAGATTCTTAAAAACCGACAGTTACCATTCAAAAAATAAAAAAAAGCGTTTTTATGGGGGGGGTTGGGCCCGGACGCTACAAGCCAAACGGCTTCACAGGGGCTCCTGCTAAACAAGGCCAAAAAAAAAAGCCAACTATTTTTCTAATTTGCTTTTTTTTCAGAGCCATCGGTAGCTAAACGCCACAAAAAGATTCCTTTTTCCCTGCCCTATCGTCTCAAAGTTTGAAGGGGCAACTAGCCGCTTTTAAAGGGGCCCCGGAACGGAGCCTCTTTCCCCCGGGCCAACGGGCCCCTGACTGCTGGGAAAAGGAGACCCAGCCAACATCCCCGGGGGGACCGCGGGATTCGTCACCCAACTGCAAAACAAAAAATGCATCCACCCCGTTTCTATTCCCGGTAAGAACGGCCCCATTCAAAACTATCCCGGGTACCATCGGGGGGCGGGCCCCCATAGACACAGCGGGGGCCAATTTGCTAAACCTCTCCTGCTCCTGGGCCCCGCGCGGCGGGGCCGAAGCCTCTATAGACTGCTTTCCGGGATTTTCCCCCGTAATCGGCTGCGAAACCCATTTCCCCCCAACCAACAACGAATTTTAAAAGGAACGGAGACCTGGTTTTAGGGCATTTGAATTCCTACCCGTTTTAAATTGGCGGGCCCCTTTCGATGCCTCCAGGCGCCCTTTTAAATACCACGAGGAAACTTGCCCGTGGGCCCCAGTTTTCCCCCGGTTAGGGGCTCAAGCTTTCTACTTCTTTACCGAGGGATACCTGTACCCACCGCCCCCCGAGGGGTAAAAAATACAGACATTAATTAAATTTAAACCCTCAGGATCTTTACGCCCCCGCATCTCCCTTGCGGGAGACCGTACCATCAAAGGCCCCGGGGGACCCCAAACCGAAGGACAACTCAAACCCCCCGGAGAAAAACCCCCCCCTTACTTAAAGCTGGTTTTGGTAATTTTCAGCCACATGAACCCTCCCTCAGCCCTTTGGGCCCATCAAGGGGTGAGCTACGAGGGGCGTCGGTCGATAGCGCGACTGGAGCCCCGGGCCCGAAATATTTCGGGAAACCCCCAAAAAAAAACCGCGAGGAGCTTTTGGGGAAACCCCGGGGGATAGAAGCAAAGACCCCAACAACAGCCCTCTTCACATACCTTTGGTCCCAGCAACCAAAGATCTTCCCCCGCCGTCGGCTTTTAAAAAACAGAGGGTTTTGGACGTACCCCCACTTACCTTCCGGATCTCCCAAAACGACTCCACGCG
>JAODAL010071729.1:0-15407 GCA_025379985.1 Phyllomedusa bahiana
CCCTGGCTATGATTCGTGAGACAGAGATATATTACTCCCTTGCTATTGTACTACACAATACCGTTCTTTTTTGCATACTGTTTTATGTGGTAAAATGGGCGCATTTATGTCCGAGAGGCCATTTTTTTTTTGCTGGGGGTGTGGCAATCGGGTTGCTGGGGGTGGGGCGATTGGGTTTCTGGGAGCGGGTTTTACAAGGGGGGGAGGCCCAGGTGCTTCAGCTGTATGGGGCCCTGAAATTTGTGTTGGCGGCTCTGACTGGCCAGATCTGACTCTCAAAAAGAAAGTTTTGAGCTCAAAAAGTAAAACAATATGCAGTTTGAAGATTTGCTTTAAAATAAGAAAAATAAAGTGCAATAGCTTTGTTTCTCTTCCTGTGAAAAACCAGACAATAAAAATGGGGTTTTAAAATAGCTTATCTTTTTAATTCTAGGGCATAAAGTAAAAGTATATGTATTAAGAACTAAACTGTAGTGCAAATGAATTATTTTTTCATATCTTTTGTAAGTGGAAATAATGTCTTTGTAAACATGTTCAGAATATGCATCTGTCAGCTATGATTGTCTTGACAACAAAAGAATTTGAAAGCCAACAATTGAAATGATTTTAGCTTTAAGAAAATAATAGCAGTGGCTTTTGTCTAAGAAAATGGTTATAATCATTTTAAAGGTAGCGATTAAAATGAAATAGGTATTTGTTCTTCTGGAAAGTAATACTTCAATTGAAGTCTAAAAAAACCTAGTTCTTGTAGCTTATAAAATTGATGTTATATTGAAAAATAATATGTTTATTGACTTGACTATATGGTCACTTACAGCAGTCATAAGGACATTTTTTTTCTTTAACCAAAACCGTGTAAAAAAACCACACACTTATGTGTAAATAATTATATATAATATTATATATCAGTTACATATAAATAAATATATATATATATATATTATAAAATATATATAATATATATTATATATATATATATATATATATATATATATATGTTATATATCCGTCAGTTCCTTTGTAGGAACTCTCTGACTTCCTGCTGCTGTGCTTCTGACAAAGACTCAGAGCTACGGACAGGTGGTAACTCTACGCTTGGGGAACCCCTCTGGTCCCTTACCGCCGTGAGACTATGATGATCCTTCCAGGGCTTGATTAGGTTGACATGGTATTTACTTCATTAACCCGCTCTTTGATCTCATACGGTCTCTGCCATTTCGCTTGGTCACCTTAGAAATGAAGGGGGTGCCCTGGTCAGTAAATATGTCCTTGGGATTCCAGTGCGGGGGAACAACTGGAACAGCTCCTTTCGCTATGCCTTTTGTGTTCCTAAAGGGGAAGACCTCAGGATAGCAAGTGGCATAGTGTAGGACCACTAAGATATGCTGATGTCCTACCAGATCCATGCTGATCCACTTGAAGGGGACCTCTATTATAGGCAGAGGAATTAGGGGGGGCTCCGAAAATGGGGCCTAGTGGCGTTAATTTGGCACTCTGGGCAAGACATGGCAAAACTCTTCAATGGCTCTATAAATTCCTCGCCAGTAGAAGTTACGCTCCACTCTCTCTCGGGTTTTCTCCACCCCTAAGTGTCCTCCCAGCACATGGGAGGAGGCTAGCTCCAATACCCTGTGGACATGTGACCTAGGTACCACCAACTGCTCTACCACCTCAGTTGACATCTTTTTCACTCGGTATAACAGATCATTGATGACCGAGAAGTGAGGGTAGACCAAGTCCTCCCCTGGTTTATGGGGTTTACCATCTATTACCTTAAAGGGGAAGTATCGCTTCTTTAGTTTGGCTGATTCATACTGCTCTCAGCTTCTCAACTCTAGAAATGCAGGGGCGTTTCTTCCCCTCCCAGCTGGATGACATCGTCCCCCCTTCACTGTTCATGCTGGCTCCTGAGACTCACCCCCTCTCTGAGTCCATATGTCACTGTGTCTCTCCTTATGCAGTCTTATTTATAAGAGCTGTATACATACCACAGGCTGCATTCAATCAAGACTGAGCACTGATATCTTCTCCACTCACAGCTGGATATTTGTTACAGTTGAATCTAGCTTTCTATGAACGGCACAGATCTCCCTTCTATGCAGGAGAGTTAGACACCGAGACACAACTGTGCTGTTTTCTGATTGTAGAATCTGCTGCTGTTTCTGCTAGGTGTGCAGAGAGAAATTGCTACGGCACCTAACTGAGTCAGAGAGGCAGGGATCATGTTGATTATGTGGATTCTCTGATGGAGAATTGGTGAGCACCTGAATAGGGTGTGTACCTAACATGATATAAAAGGAAGTGAGCTTAGACCATATGTGATCGGTCCTCTAACCCATGATTAGCCAGGTTAGCTGGCGAAACATGTCGGGGAGGTCAGACATTACGTTTTAAATTGTGATTTCTCACCTCTGTCTACAAGTGTCACCTGCTGCAGGGGTGTCACAAGGGGGCCTTATTTGTTTTGTGTCCATGAGATTATGGACGACTGCCCAAGTAGTAGGCTTGGGATCCCTTACTGGAACTAGTAATTTGCTGTATATATAAGGTTTTCCTGCTAATAGATGGTGCTCCACCAGACTTGATAATAGAAAAGGAGCTATTCCTTCTTTCAGAAGCAAAAAGGGTTAAATGGTAAAGTTAGAAATCAGGTTTTTAAATAGTGTGTATAGAGGTTAAAAGTTATACATAATAAAAGTTACGTTTTAGTGTTTTACAGATAGAGAACTGATAGAGTTTAAGTTTGCCTATGGCAAAATAGTAAATATAGAGAGGCAGGGATCGACACACAATTGTGCTGTTTCCTGATTGTAGATGCCCTGCAGTGGTATTCTGTTTCTTCTGGCTGTGCAGAGTGAAAATGTGCCAGTCCCTTATTTTGCGTGAAAGGCAGGAATGCAAGCTACGTGAATACGGCAGACCGGGGGCCGAACAGAATGTAAATGAGCTCTCAGCTAGTGAAATGCAAGGAGGAGGGATCCAACCAGCACTGGATATCAGTGTAAACAGAAACAGAAGATAAGGAAAACTGTGAATACAAGACAGCTTTGCTAATGACATCCAATTGCAAAGTTACTTGTTTTCACTGTCCCCTTATTCTGAAGACCATTTAATGAAATTATACAACCCCTTTAACGCTTTTCCAGGCATCTACCAAGTTTGGGTCCCTCAGCTGCTCAGTACCAAAGTTTCCCCTCGATACCGGCAAGGAAGCGAACTCTAGCTTAGAGGGGTTTTCCTCTGAGTCCCCCGTCAGGACTGATAACGGAAACATATCTGACTCTCCTATACCATGTGTGGACACCACGCCCGTTTCACATACACCTTTTACCACATCATACTTAAAACCCTGTTTATTCTCCCACAAATCCCAGAAAGAGGGAAAGTAACAGCCTAGAATCACACTGTGGGGTAAGCTCGCCACGATGGCCCCCTCATGTCGAGCGGAGCCGCAAGGAGTCTCTAAGGTCAGTATGGCGGTGGGGTAGTCTCTTGTGTCACCGTGTATACAGACCACCCCTAGACGGCGGGTTTGGAGTTGGTCTGCACGCACCAGCCGGGCTTGTACCAGGGTCACCAAACTCCCGGCGACCATGAGAGATTGGACGGTGTGTTCGCTAATGATGATAGTACATTCCCGCTGGTCACTGCCGGTCTCAGCATGAGTGGAATATGCCGGTCTTGCAAATAGCGATGTACGCCTTATAACACCACAGTCCATGGGTTCCCCCAAGGTTGGACAGCGTACTGCAAAGTTTTTTGAGTCCATTACACCGCCATCAGACAATGGGGCCCCAAGATCTGGGTGATAGGTCCTTTTTTGGGGTGGGCAACCTTCCCTCCTTCTCACCCAACCGTGACCTCCCATTTAGAGGAGGAAGAGGTATATAATTGGGTATCATCAGCATAAAGACGGTACTGAAAGCCAAATCTACTGATGGTTTGGCCAATGGGGGCTGTATAGATTGAGAACAGTAGAGGACCAAGAACCGGTCCCTGAGGAACCCCAACAGTAAGAGGGAGAGGAGAAGAAGGGATCTGCAAATGAGACACTGAAGAGGCGGTCAGAGAGGTAAGCTGAGAACCAAGAGAGAGCACTGAACTGGAGGCTAATGGCGCTGAGCATGCTGAGAAGTTGGTGGTCAACAGTGTCAAATGGTGCAGAGAGATCCAGAAGAACCATCAACAAGTATTTGCCCTGAGATTTAGCAGTGAGGAGATCATTAGAGACTTTGTAGAGGATCGTGAAGAGTTATCAGAGAGATAGCAGATTAGGCGAGAGTAGACCAAGCATTTCAGGATTTTAGAGATGAAGGGAAGGTTGGCTTTTTGCGAAGAAGAATGGGCAGCTTTACCATCTGAGAAAATAAACAGAGTTATCCACAACTACCACGAAAGACTTCAAGCTGTCATTGATGTCAGAGGGGGCAATACATGATATTAAGAACTGGGGTATGTAAACTTTTGATCAGAGTCATTTGGATGTTTTTGGTTGTCATTATGATTTAAAAAGAGAAAACACAGTAGTGTGACAATAAATGGCTTCACCCAACCACTAACCATGAGTGGAAAATAAGTTTATGAGTACAGATCCAAAATCTCTGAAAAAAGGCCAAGAAATTTTAATGTCTGATGGGGTATGTAAACTTTAGCGCACAACTGTAACCTAGTAATTTATACTTAAAGTTAAAATTATTTACCTGTCTTGTTCAAAACCAGGCAAAGAGCCTTGTCTTCCCCTCCCCTTTGTCCACTGCAAACCAGATGACGTTCATTGATCACATGGCCGCATTGAACGTTTTGTCATCACTCAGTGGGTCAGAGGATGATCTGGATTCATTCACCCTTGCCTGTCTGTAGTTTGCAAGTGAATCAAAGTAATTACATTAGTGTAATTACAAGGAAGGGGTAACTGTTTGTCTATCTTTGAGTCCTGCTAGCAGGACTTACTAACAATTATGTGAGCAGCGGACTGCAGTTCAGAGCTGGGGGGGGTTGTATATTGTTTTCATGAAAATTATGTCTGCAGCTCTCTACAGTTCACACAGTGACTCATGAGTCCTAGGTATCATCATTATCATGTCAGCACAATGTCTTACAGTGATAATTATGGAGGCAAGTTCTAGATTGCATTGCATTCTGGGACTTGTAGGAAAGAGCTGCTGGAAAAATACTGACATTCCCACAAGCAAGAAATTTTACTGCAAAAAGTGGATCTTATGATAGATGAATAAGGAGGCAACACATGAAGGTAGTGGAGTGTCTTTACTTCCCCATATAAATGTTATTCTGTGAAATCTTTAAACTCCCAGATAACCCCTTTAAATCAAGAATGAACAGTTATCTAAATACACTGCATAATCATACAATGACATTAATTTTTTTTGTCCAGATAACAATTATTGTCACTATATGACTTCATTTCCCCGTTTATCACTGCTGGAAAATAAATGTACTATTTTTTCATATCTTTGTATCTTACAATGCTTAAAATGTTTCACTATATAGGAAAGACTTCTTTAATTCATGCTGTACTTTCAAATCTGCTTTCTAAATAGTTGGCAAATAAATTATTTTGCAGAAGCCATTTTTCACCATAGTAATATTATTGCTGTTCTTAATGCCTTTGCTCTTTAGTTTTTATGTCTTGCTATAAAATTTTTATGATGCTATAAATTAAGATTTCAAGTGCCAATATTGTTTTCCAAACATCTAAGCCACGGGCATTTTTTAACTGTAGAGGTATCTCCTGTGATATGTAATATACTTAAGACGAACTATACATGATATTGCCATCTGCTTCCAAAGAAAGTTTACAACATTCTTATTTCTTTGGTTCCCATTTCTAAATAAAATTAATTATTGCACATCAGGTTTTATTTTTTACAAAATAAGTATTTAAACATAATAATATTTTTTTTCATTTTTTCCCCAAAATAGCTATGATATAAATGTCCAAGGCAACAAATTAATCGTCAGAAATAGTGCTACTCTGCATGTACACAGACATGAGAGTTTATCTTAAGAAGTTTCCTGAATGTTCAGGTTTTATTTAAGGGTAAATCAATTGTAAATCACCCTTTTTGTCACCCCATTCTAACTCTATGAAGACAGCTGAGTAGCGCTGGATTATCGTTGGCAGTCTTTCAGACTTTGAATGGAGCAGTGGTATACAAGGTTAAGAGCTACTCCATCCAAACACTTAGGGCCACACGTATGAAAACTGTCTAGGTCTAAAACTCACTTTGTTGCCCATAGCAACCAATTAGAGCGCCCCTCTAATTTTTCCAGAGTATTATATGAAATGAAAGGGGACCTCTGATTGTTTGCTATGGGCAACAAAGTGAGTTTTAGACCTAGATAGTTTTCATACATGTGGCCATTACTGACTGCTGGATGTAACTCAGGGCAGCTACACTAGTGATCAGTGTTGGCCCTAGAGGTAAGCAGATATTTAGTACCTATCCTGTGGGTAAGTGATAAATATTATTTGTTGGTAAACCCCTTTAAAGGGGTGTTCTCATCATGCTCTTTTACAGATCCTGCTCTTCACAGCCAGCTTCAGGCTCCCACTTCCTGGTTAGGTTGTAGGTAGTTCTATATCAGTGATTGACATATGAAATCTGCTATTTCTAGCTGAACCTGTTAGAGGAACATTGATAATGGAGGAATTTTAACAGCACAGGGCACAAGGCTACAGAGCTCTGAAGAGTAAAATTTTGTCAGTAAGAGAGAGAAATAAGTTCCTGTCCTAGGAAACCTAGCAAAATTGCAACAGCAATGTATTTGGTAATAATGTTTATTTACCTTTATATACATGTTTTAAGCTAATCCATGTGGTGAGAATATCTCTTTCTTTGAATAAGGGCTTTATCCCTTTTTGTTTGGCGGGGGTTTCTCTATTTACTGCTATCTTGGCAAAAAAAGGGTTTTTTGGAGGGGGTTTTTGAAAAAATGTAAACATGGCAGGAAAAAAGTTTAAAAAAACCTTTACAAATTTGACAGAGAACAGCTTGCCCCGTTTTTATAAAGGCTTTTTGTTTTTTATCTTTTTGGATCTGAAAAACAAAGGCCATTAAAAAAGGCTTTGGGGAAAAAAAAGGTTTTGAGATAAATTTCTGTGAAATGTTTATATGGTCCCAAAAAACCCTGTTCTGTTTGTTCTCCCTTACTTTCTGTAATTTGAGTAAAAAACAAAGACCCCAGGGGGGGACATTTTATAAAACCAAGGGGCTGCCCCCAAAAAATTCTGTCCCCCAAAAAAGCTGTAGTGGGCCCAATTTATAGATGTTTTAAAATGGCATACCCCAAAATTTTTTGGGAGCATTTTGGGGCGTCGAACCAAAATTCTTAGGATTAGAAAAAATTTTGTTTTCTTTGTTTGGAAAAATTTTTGGGCCCAAAAGAACAGTGAGACACCAGCCCAAAGAAAAAGGTTTTTGAGCCCAGATTTTTGTTTTTATTGGCACTAGACTCCCACAGGGTTTTGTAAAAAACTGCAAAAAGGAAAAAAGGTTATTACTTTTCTGGGGCCATTCTTTTTATTTCCTTTTCCCCCTTAAGATGAAACGCCGGGGAAAAAAATTTTAAATTTGACCAAAAATTTTTTTTTATTTTTTGCCCCCTTTTTGCTTTTTCAAATTTTGTAAACTTTCTTTTTTTCATTGCGCAGTTGTTTGGGGCCCGGTTTTTTTTGGGAAAGGGAACAAGTTTTTACTTTATGGGGGGAAATGGGTTTAAATTAAATTTAAAATAATTGCAAAAATTTTGTTTCAATTTTTTTAAATTTTTTTTTTACTTTTTTTTTATTTTTTAAAAATAATAATTTTACACACTTTTTCACACTTAATAACTCGTTTAGTTTTAATTCAACAGGTTTTTTAACGGGCATGTGGATCCTTAAAAATGTGAAATTTTTTTTTTTGTTTTGTGTGGTGTGTTTTAATGTAGGGAAACAATTTTTTTTTTATTAAATATTTATTTTTTTTTTACTTTTTTTTTTTTAACTTTTTTTTTTGTTTTTTACATTTTTTTTGTTAATTTCCCCGGGAAGGGGAAAAAACTGTTTTATTTTTTTTTTTTTTTTTTTTACACTTGGTAATTTTTTTTAAAAGGGGAAATTTTCCCATTTTTTTGGCTAATACATTAAAAAATCTGTGTCATTTGGGACACAGGAAAGTAAATTCGGGGCAGCCCCAAAGTCGGGCCCTGACCACTGGTTTTTTTACAAAAAAGGAAAAGCCCGGGGGGAAATTCGGTCCCCAGGGGAAACTATGCACCCATTTTTCCCTTGGGCTCTTTTGGGGGGTTCACAAAGGCTTTCCGACCCCCCCAAAAACAGACCCGGGGGTAAAAACCCTTTGATTTGCGCTGCGGGACGGAGGCTGTGCTGGGAAAATTCGGGGGGCTGTTTTGGGTACGCCAGGGGGGGGGTAAACTCCCGGGGGTAGCAGGGGGGGCAGTTGTTTGGGGGCCCCCCTGCGTTTGGGGGGGCCCTGGGGCAGCTGTTTTACCCGCCCCGTCCCCCGGGTTTTTAATGCCGCCCCTGTGCCCGAAAACAGTAAAAACTTAACATTTTCACTGCCCGGGCGGGGGGGGGGACCCTTGGGGGGGCCCGGGGGCTTTTTATCCCCTCGGGAACCCGTCCGGGCCCCGGGGCCCGGGTTCAGGGGCCCCAGCGCTGGGCTGGGAGAAAGCAAAAAGGGGGAAGGCTCGCTCCCCCTGCTACTTTCCCCTGCCGGGCGCTTTTTGGGGGTCCCCGGTGGGCGCGCCCCGGGTGACGCCCACATAAACCGCCCCCCCGGCGCGGGAGCGCAAAAGGGTTTGGAAAGGGGAGAGCAAAAGGGGAAAGGGGATCGGGGGGCTTTGGGGGGGACCCGTGGACGGGAAGGGTGAGTGGGACTATTTCTTTTTTTTTTCCCCTTTCCCCCTAAGCCTCCCTATACCCCCCCCCTTGGGGCCGTCTCCCTTATACACCCCCTTGCCTCCCTTTCCCCTTTTCCCCCCCCTGGGCCTTTCCCTTTCCCGGGCCCCCTTTGGGCCCCTCCCTGCCAAATTAAAACCCCCCTAGGGAAAACCTATCCCCCCCCCCAGCCTCTCTTTTTAAAACCCCCTAGGGCAAACCCTTTTACCCCCCTAGAAATTGCCTATACACCCCGGGCTACCCTGCCTGCCCTATTCCCCGGCCCCCCCTTGGATACCTATACACCCCTTGCCCCCCTATACACCCCCCCAAAGGGCTACCTATACAGCCCGCAAACCCTTTGCCGGGCCCTTTTACACCCCCCCTTGGGGGTTTACCCTTTTAACCAACCCCTAGCCTGCCTCCCTTTTAAAAGGGCCCCCTAGCCTCCCGGGCCTTTTACACCCCCTTTTAGCCTGCCAAATACACCCCCCTGGGGGTCCCTATACACCCCCCTAGCCGGGCCTGCCTTATTACACCCCCCTGGGCCTCCCTCCCTATACGGGCCCCCAAACCCTGCCACCCTTTTTACACCCCCCCAAGGCCTCTCCCTTTATACCCCCCCCTACCCTGCCTGCCTATACAGCCCCCTAGGGCAAAACCCTATACACCCCCTCCGGCTGCCTTACAGCCCCTAGCCGGGGCCCGGGTTTATAACCCCCCTTTTTGGTTTTAATTTATACCCCCTACCCTTTCCCTGCCTATAAAAAGCCCCCTTTAACCCCTGCCTCCCCCTATACAGCCCCTGTAAAACCCCTAACCCTTTCCCTTTTTAAACCCCCACCTAACCCTTTGCCTTTTTTACCCCCCCCAAAGCCTCCCTTTTTACACCCCCCTATGCTCCCTTTTTTAAAACCCCCCCAGGGGGCCTATATACCCCCCTTTTTAAAAAAGCTCCCTATATAGCCCCCAAGTCTCCCTTTTCCCCCTAAATTACCCCTTATAGCTATTGTGAACCCTTTGTCTGCCTATTTTTGGCCCCTATACCCCCCCTGTCTTTTATTTTTTTGGGGCCCCTTTTTTGCTTGCCCTAAAAAACCCCAAACCCTTTTAGGGCCCCCCTATAGCCCCCCAAAAACCCTTTTGCCCTTCCGGGTTGGTTTCCCCTATAGTCCCAAAAACCGGGCCTGCCTATTTAGGGCACTTTTTTGGCCCCCCTACCCCTTCCCAAATTTGGGGGGGCCCCATATTTTTCCTTTTTAAAAACCGGGCCTCCCCAAAATTGGACCCCTTTATACCCCGGGGGGGAAGGGTGCGGGGAAAGCCCGGGGGTTTTTCTAAAAAATATTTGTGTCTTAATTCCCCCGGGGGACAATTTGGCCCGGGGAGAGGGTACCCTTAAAGGTTTTGGACCGGAATGCGGGAAAAAAAAGGGGGGAAAAAGGAAAAAGTAAAGGGAAGGGGTCAAAAAAAGGACGTCACCTGTGAGTAAAAAAGGATGAAAAATTAAAACACGTAATCCATTGTCTCCCACCCTGGGTTTACCAGTATATACCACTATATGGTCACTGCATGGTGGTTATATAAAGTTACAAAGTCTGTTTTACCGGGTTTAATTTTTCCACTATAGGGTTTCACTGTTGGGGGTTTTTATTTTTTAAATTTTCTGCACAGTTTTGTACACTGGTTTTTCTACCATTTAGGGTTTCATTTTGTTTTTGGTGGAAAAAATATACAGTCTGCGAGCCTGTGTAAAAATTTTAGTTTTTTCCACTTTTAGGGGTCACTATAGGGGGGGGTTTTTACTTTTGGGTTTTTTGTGAAACTAAATCGTAATAGTTTTAGGGGCATTTTTTCAGTAACTATTTTTGGTGGTAATTTGTGGTCGGGGTTTCTGGCGGTTTTTAAATTAGGTCCTTATGTAGTAGAGTTATTGGTAATTTTTGGTTTTTTTGGTTTTTGGGGAAATTTGTTTTGGAAAGCAGTTGATGGTGGGATGTATTTTTGGTGAGGTATTTACCCCCTTTGTATTATCTCCCATTTTTAAAAAACAGCATGTCCGGGAAAACATGGTCGTGGTCAGGAGGGTGGGCCGGGGGGAGGGGGGGGGGGGGGGGGTTGGGGGGCCCCCCGCCAAAAGTTTGCTTTGGGGCCCGGCTTCTCTAGTTACGCCCCCCCGAGTACAAGGGGCCCCCCCTCTCAGCACTTTCTGCGGCCCCCCCGGAGCCGCAAAAACCGATGGGCTGCAGAGTTGCTCCCGGGGGGGGGCGAATGGGCCCCGAAAAAGGGGGGGGCAAACCAAAAAAATTTTGGGGGGCGAGTGTTTTTAAGGGGGGGGTTTTTTAAAACGATTTAGAACTTTGGGCTATCAGCGCCCATAAAAGTCTTTTTTTAGTAAGTGCAAAAGGGCGGCCCCAGTTTAATTTTAAAAAAAACAAATTTAAAACAACAAAAAACCAAAAATTTTAAAAAATTCTCATTAAAAAAGGGAAAAGAATTTATCAAAAGGAAAAAAAACAAAGGTTTTAAACCCACTGAATGTACTTCCCTTTACTACCACTAACTGCTTCCCCTTACAGCCCGGGTGTGACTTTTAAACTAAAAAAAATAACCAGATTCCAATTAAAAAAAAAAAAAACAAAAAAGGAAAAAAGGGGAGGTTGGGGACAGCCCAAAAAGGTGGTCTCTTTAATTTTTTTTTATATTTTCAATTCTTTTTAAAAATTTAAAACCTCCTTTTTTCTTTGGGTGCCGCTTTGCACCCCCTTTTTTCACAGTCATGAAAAACCCTTCCCAAAGCTATGAAAGAGACTAGTATGGATGGAAAACCGCAAATTACATAAATTTTTTTTAAAAGGAGAATTTAAATTTTTAAAACACAGAAAAAGAAAAAAGCAGGGAAATACACTGAAAGCCAAGCTGGGTACCCCTGAGGGAAAAAATTTTTTTTTATTTAAACATTACAACCCTGGGGTTTTTTTTCTCAGCTATGGGGTTTTATTTGTGGTAGTTTTACCTTTATCTCTCTGAAGTTTAATCGGGGGAAAAAAACTATTTTTTTCTATGGATTATTTTTTTTACTCTTTACCAATAAGTGACCCGGTTTCCCTTTTTCAAACCCCTTAAAACTTCAAGTTTTATTTTTCATAAAGTTTGGTTTCTTTTTCTACTTTTCCCTTTTTTTTACTACTTTTTTTCCCCTAAGGGTTTCCCATGTTGTATCAGTTTAAATGGTTTTTTTTTTGGGTTTTAAAATTGTGGGGGGTTTTTTTCCTTCAAATTTAAAGGGTTTTTTTTAAAATGGTTTTCAATTAAAAAAAAGTTTATTTTTTTATATATAATCTTTTTTTTTTACTTTAAAATTTTGGGGGGTGACCCCCCCAAAAAGTTTGGGGTGCCATTCAATTCTCTTTTTTTTTGGGACAAAAACCCCAAAAATTTTTTTCATGTTGATTTGCATAGTTTTTTACTAAATTTTTTAGTTTGT
Organism: Phyllomedusa bahiana; assembly: GCA_025379985.1. Taxonomy (NCBI): domain Eukaryota; kingdom Metazoa; phylum Chordata; class Amphibia; order Anura; family Hylidae; genus Phyllomedusa; species Phyllomedusa bahiana. The sequence continues at coordinate 12,390 of JAODAL010071729.1, forward strand.
TTTTTATCAAAGGCATTATACAAAAAAGGGATGGGAGTTTTGGTCTTGGCAGTGCACCTTTTGGGGGGGCCCGGGGTGTCTCTCTTTTTCACTTCATCTTTTATTAAAAACCTTTACTCTTCTTTGCAAAATGTGTTGAATTTGCTTTATCACAGAGTTTTTACCTGGGCTAAATTGGGTTTTTGATTGTAGGTATTAAGCATCTTCCATCTCTTTATGCCTGTCGCTATTGTCTATACTAATGCCATCTTCTTCTGAACACAATCTCCTCAAGATCTAGTTCCACCGATAGCTCTTCATGGGTATTCTCCCAATCGTTGTTTTTTCCCCCGTGTCTTTTTAAAAACATTTTTTTTAAGGGGGATGAAAATTCCCGCCCCAGCTCTACCAAAAACCCCTCCAAAAAAAAAAAGGTGGCCCCAATTTTTAGATAGGGGATCTACCCATGTACAAAACCCCCTCTTCAGTGCTCCACAGGTGTCAAAAAACACATCAACACTGAATATATGAATTATTCTACAATGAATTCATGCTACATTTATAATTTAGAAAACTTTTTCAAGTGTCTCTCTCTTTGGTTACTGTGCAAAACGAACTCATGGGTGTCTCCACTCTCCCCCATTATACACTCAAACAAAACATAGATACCGTTTTTATGGTCCACATGTATGAAAACTATCTTGGTCTAAAACTCACTTTGTTCCCCATAGCAACCAATCAGAAAGCCTCTCTCATTTTTCTAGAGCACTATATGGAATGAAAGGGGCACCCTGGTTGGTTGCTATAGGCAACAAAGTGAGTTTTAGACCTAGACAGATTTCATACATGTGGCCCTAAATATTCATTCCCCTTATTATTATTATTATTATTATTATTATTATTATTATTATTATTAGTGAGGAATATATTGGTTAGGGATTCCATATATAAAGGGACAGACAGACAGTGCGCCCTAGTGATAATAACCCCAAGGATCTCCCTGCCTGCTTGTCAACCCGACCTTAAGTGGTCGGTTACAACTGGGCGAGTGTCCTATTCTGATTAAGTGCAACACAAAACAAACGAAACAGACAAACACAAAAGAAGAAAAGTCAGCAGGAATGGATCAAAAACCAGAAAGGGCAAATCGTACAAAGACAGTAAGTAGAAGTGAAGTCAAAAGGCAGTCAAGAGGTCATTAACTGAAAAGAAGCAAGAGGAAAACAATCAGTTCACACTAGTATAAGCCAAGGCTACCATCAACAAGAACCTGAACTTCAGGAGGGATCTAAAATAGGAAGTCAGGGACCCAGTCCAGAGAGTGATTGGACCAGCTCCCTGACATCCAGAACACAGCCGAATAGGTGCTGACAGCTGTCACTCACACCTTATTCAATTCACCTGCTGCTCAGCACAAGATCAGCGGCAGCAGACAGGTGTGGTAGGAAACCTGTCAATCATCATTAGCAGAATCTGACAGGGCAGTGTTCAAACCAAGAAAACACCAAATTCCCAAATCATGGCCAGAAGCGCATCTTTTTTCTTTCCTTACGGACAGAACACTGCACCGAGGCCCGAACAGGCGCAGGCATGACAATATTCTTTAACTTCTCTAACCCAATAAATACCACATCACTAAGCAACTAAAGGATGTTTATAGCACATAACCACATCTTCATAAATTACCTGCAGTTTAGAAAATGTCCTCCAGCACACTGGGCGACATGTATGATCGGGAGTTGCGCCTGTTTTCTGGCGAAAACGGCGCCTCAGCGATTCGAATTCCCTGTGGGCCCCAGTGATGCGGTGTTAGGCGCAACCTTCGCCACTTTCGGATGCGCCTAACATGAAGGGGCGTGCAAAGGGGCACGGTGCGGGCGTTCTTAAGACTGCAAAAGAAATAAATCTCAGCTATTAGCTCCGTGAGGCATGGAGTATGAATAAAAAAAAACATTTTTATTAGGTGTTAAACATTATCTGAAAAATAGCTCAAACCTTCTAAAAAAAATACATAAATAAAATAACTTCACCAAAATAAAGAATCGCACCAATCAGGAATTAGGTTTCTTAAAAAATTGCCGGGGAAATACAGTAATTCAAATTCTGTAAGCGCTTCTCATTGGTCGGCAGAAAAAAACCAATCAAAATAGGAGCGACGGGTGAAACCCATTATAACCTATGGAGAAGTATTGACCAATCAAATGCAAAGGCGGGACAGTTCAAAATACAGTAAAAAATACAGAAAAGAGCTGATCAGAGAGCGAGCTACTTTGTCCCATTGTAGTCTATGGAGAGATCGGGGCACTGAAATCTCGGCTCTCAGCTCCATACGGCGTGAAGTATGATAAAAAAATTGTTTTTATTAAGTGTAAAATATTATCTGAAAAAGAGCTCAAACCTTCTATAAACATACATCAATCAAATCACTAACAACGAGTTTGTCGCCGAGACCGGCGCAACATCAGGAATTGGGATGTTGGAAATTGCCGGGAAATACAGTAGTAATTCAAATTCTGTAAGCGTTTCTCATTGGTCGGCAAAAAAACAACCAATCAGAATAGGAGCGACAGTGAACCATTATAACCTATGGAGTAGTATTGACCAATCAAATTTTAAAAGGCGAACAGTTCAAAATACAGTTAAAAAAAGGCAGAAAAGAGCTGATTGGTTGAGACCAGGCGGCAGATATGAATCCACCAATCATATGTAGTGCGTCTATTTTGAGTGTAGCAAGATGGGCACGATAGAAGGGCACCCTAAAAGTTCATACTGTCTATGGGAAATATTCTAGTACTGTGATTGGTTGGGGGGAAGAGTGGCTCGTCCTGCTTAGCCAATCAGGGGATGAGCTACTTAGCTCATAGAGTTCTATGGGGAAAAGTAATGCAGAGCAAGCTCTGTTTGTGATTGGCTAAGTTAAAAGAGGCGCGATTATTTGGGCCAATAGGAGAGCGGGGCGACACTCTTATGGGTTTTCTAATGCAATCTATAATAAAACTGTACATGCCAGAAATCCCAAAGATAAGACTCATGAAGTTG
>JAODAL010071730.1:0-15406 GCA_025379985.1 Phyllomedusa bahiana
TCCCCCCCGCCGTTAAATTTAAACCCTTTGATGGCTTTTAAAATTCTCTAGGTAAATAATAAAATCTTCAAATCTCTTTAAATAACTTAAAATTTAAGGGGTCACGCTAAAAAGCCCCGGGTTTCTTGGGCAGAAATAGACTAATTTTGCTGGCTGTGTGGGGCCCCGGCAGAGCGCCGGCCTTTCCCCATGAGGGCGCTGAGAGACATGAGGGTTTAAACAGGAAACAGTGTTCTATTTTAAAAGTAGGTTTATGTGTTTTTCCCGCCAAAAACGCAACCATACACATCCCCGTCATGACGTCGCACACCCATCTCACCCCCTCTATTCTATAATCTGATTTGCTTGGGGCCCCCAAAATTACGGAAAACGCCGAAAAAAAGGGCGATCTTAATTGATGTTTCTCGATTTTAAAAATTAAAAATGATTTATTCTGGGGAAAATTCCCATCACCATAAAAACCCCTTTCCCGATTTCAAATTTGTCGATAAAATCCCCCTCAAACTAATTTTTTTTTCGTGTTTTTTTAATTTGGGCGCAGCCCCGTTTTGTTTTAAAAGAGCCCCCCTTGCACTTTTAAATTTTGAAAAAAACCAAAGTCGTATTCCCCGCAGGTGTATGATAGGTGGGGAAAAAAACCCCGTTTTAATATCCGTTCACAATTTAATTACGGGTTTTACTTTTTGGGGCAGTCCAGCTTTTTTCCCTAGGCCACCCTGCAAATTAAAATTTTAATACAGCAATTTTGTAGTCACCAAAAGGTGTATTTATAGGTGCAAAAAAAAAACCCTTTAAAAAAACCGACACAATTTAATTACGTGTTTTTTACTTTGGTGCAGCTCAAGTTTTGTTCAAAGAGCCACCTTGCATTAAATTTGAAACCAAAAAATTTTGTTTGTCCCCCGAGGTGGATGGGTAGGTGCAAAAAACGCCGTTTATTTTCCGTAAACAATTTAATTTCGTGTTTTTCCCCTTTGGGCAAATCCCGCTTTTGTTTTATACAGCCAAATTGCAATTAAATTTGGAAAACCCCCGCAATTTTGTTGGTTTACCCCAGGGTGTATTGATAGGTGCAAAAAAAAACTTTTATTATCCGTACAAATTTTAATTAAGGGGGTTTTAAATTTTGTGCAGGGCCCGCTTTGTTTATAGGGGGCACCTTTTCACTTAAAATTTGATTTCCTTTTTGTCGTCCCCCGCAGGGTTTTATTGATAGGGTGCAAAAAAAAAACGGTTTTTTTTATCCCTACACAATTTAATTAAATGTTTTTCACTTTGGGGGCAGTCCAGCTTTGTTAAAAGAGCCCCCTTGCCCCTTAAATTTGAATACAGACTTTTTTTAGTCACCTCAGGTGTATTTTATAGGGGTAAAAAAAAGCCCTTTTTTTTTCCATACACAATTTAATTAGTTTTTTTTCACTTTTGGGGCAACCAGCTTTGTTATCAGCCACCCTTGCCCCTTTTAAATTTTAAAAACAGCACTTTTGTAGTCACCTCAGGGGGTATTGATAGGTGTAAAAAATGCCTTTTTTTATCCCCTTTCACAAATTTAAAATTTCGTTTTTTTTCAAATTTGGCGCAGTCCAGCTTTGTTGTTGTAGGGCACCTTGCACTTAAAAATTGAAAGCAGCCCTTTTTGTTAGTCACCGCAGGTGTATGATAGGTGTAAAAAAGCCCTTTTTTTTACCGTACACAAATTTAAATTTTTTGGGGTTTTTCACTTTGGCCCCCGCTCAGTTTTGTTTCATTTGAGCCACCCTTTCACTTAAATTTGAAAAACAATTTTCGTAGTCACCGCAGGTGTATTGTAGGTGCAAAAACCAGTTTTTTAAAATCCCTACCAAAATTTTAAATTTCGTTTTTTTTACTTTGGGCAGTCCCGCTTTGTTAATAGAGCCACCCTTTCACTTAAAAATTTTAAAACAGGGGGAAATTTTTTATTCACCCCAAAGGGGTATTGATATGTGTAAGAAATGCCCTTTTTTTATCCCTACACAATTTTTAAATTTCGTGTTTTTCACTTTGGGCAGTCCAGCTTTGTTATACAGCCACCTTGCACCCTTTAAATTTTTAATACAGCAGTTTTGTAGTAAACCCCAAAGGGATATTGTTTGGTGCAAAAAATGATTTTTTTTATGTAACAATTTTTAATTTTTGTGGTTTTTTCACTTTGGCGCCCGTTTCCCGCTTTGTTGATAGAGGCACCTTGCACTTAAATTTTAAAAACAGCAATTTTGTCGTCACCGAAAGGGGTATTGATAGGTTGAAAATCCCCCCGTTTTTTTTTCCCTAACAAATTTAATTATGTGTTTTTCACTTTGGCGCAAACCCCGCTTTGTTTATAGGGGGCACCTTGCAACCTTTTTAAATTTTAAAACAGCAATTTTTTCGTCAAGGGAGGTGTTTGATTTGGTGAAAAAACCCGGGTTTTTAATTTTTTCCGTTTAAACAATTTTAATTTATGGTTTTTCACTTTGGCGGCAGTTTTCAGCTTTGTTTCATAGAGCCCACCCTGCAATTTTTAAATTTTAGTTCAGCAATTTTGGGAGTTTTTACCCCCAGGGGGATTGATTGGGGAAAAAAAGCCTTTTTTTTATCCCCCCTTTCCAAATTTAATTCGGTTTTTTAATTGGGGGCCCGTAAATTTTTGGGTTTAAAGAGCCCCCTTGCACTTAAAATTTGAAAAACAACAAAATTTTTTAGGGCACCGAAGGTTTTATTTTTTAGGTGCAAAAAAAGCCTTTTATTTTTTCCCTACACAATTTAAATTTCCCTGTTTTTCCCCTTTGGGCAGTCCGCTTTTTTTTTAAACCCTACAGCCCCCTTGCACTTAGTTTTTAATAAGCAATTTTTTAGCCCCCGCAGGTTATTTTTAGGGGCCCAAAAACGATTTTTTTTATCCCTTTCACAATTTAATTTTTTTGTTTTTTACTTTGGTGCAGTCCAGTTTTTCATAGAGCCACTTTCACTTAAATTTGTTTTCAAACAATTTTGTCGTCACCCCCAAAGGGGTTTTGATAGGGGGCAAAAAAAACCCCGTTTTATTATCGTACAAAAATTTTAAATTTCTTTTTTTCAATTTGGCGCAGTCCCGCCTTTTTTTCATAGGCCACCTTGAACTTTTTAAAATTTTAATAAAACACTTTTTAGTCACCCCCAGGGGTTTTGATAGGTGTAAAAAAAAGCCTTTTTTTATCTGTACCAATTTTTAATTTTTGTGTTTTCAATTTTGGCGCAAACTCAAATTTTGTTCATTTGATTTAAACCCTTTCAAAATTAAAATTTTAAAACAACAATTTTTTAGTTACAGCAGGGGGTTTTTGATAAAGGGGCAAAAAACCCGGGGCCTTTTTATTATCCGTCCCCAATTTTTTGTTAACCCCCCCTTTTTTTTCACCCTTTTGGGGCAGTCCAAACTTTGTTATAGAGCCCCCTTTCACTTTAAAATTTTAAACCCGCAATTTTGTAAATCAACCCCAGGTGTATAGTTTGGTGCAAGGGAAAAAAACCCTTTTTTTATCCCCTACAGAAATTTTTATTACGTTGTTTTTCACTTTGCACAGTCCCGATTTGTTCTTAGAGCCTCCCCTTTCACTTTTAAAATTTTAATACCCGCAATTTTATAGTCAACCCCAGGTGTATTGATAGGTGCAAAAAAAAGCTTTTTTTTTATCTGTACAAAAATTTATAAATTTCGTTGTTTTTCACCCTTTTGGTTTCAGTCCAGCTTTGTTCCCTAGGGGCCCCCTTGCAATTAAAAATTTTAATTTAGCAATTTTTTTGTCACCCCAGGGGTATTGATAGGTGCAAACACCCCAAATTTTTTTTATCCGTAAAACAATTTTTAAATTAACCCCTGGGGGTTTTTTATTTGGCGCCCCGCCCCGATTTGTTTTAGGCCACTTGCCTTAAATTTGGGAATACGCAAATTTTTGTCAACCCCAGGGATATTAATTTGGGTAAAAAAACGGCCCCCTTTTTTGATCCTTTTAAAAATTTAATTACTGCTTTTCACTTTGGGCGTCCGTTTTTTTCATAGAGCCCCTTGCACCCTTTAAAAATTTAAAAACGGGAATTTTGTTGTCCCCCCGCAGGTTTATTTTAGGTGGGAAAAAACGCCTTTTATTAACGTACACAAATTTAATTAGTGGTTTTTTACTTTTGGGGCCCAAACCCGCTTTTTTTCATAGAGCCCCCTTGCATTAAAATTTTAATATAACAATTTTGTAGTCAACCGAATTTTATTAATAGGGGGCAAAAAAAAGACTTTTATTATCCCTACACAATTTAATTACTTTTTTTTCACTTTGGCGAAATCCGCTTTTTTTTTTGATAGAGGCCCCTTGAAATTAAATTTTAAAAAGCAAAACTTTTTTTAGTCACCCCCCAGGGGTTTTTGATAGGGGGGAAAAAAAAAGGCCCTTTTTTTATCCGTTTCACAATTTAATTACGTGTTTTTCAACCCTTTTTCGCAGCTCGTTTTTTATAGGGGGGGCCCCCCCCCTTTCACTTTTAAAAAAGGAAAACAACAAAGGGCGTAGTCACCGAAAGGGGTTTGATAGGGGCAAAAAACCCGTTTTAATATCCGTACAAAAATTTTTAAATTTCGTGTTTTTCATTTGGCGGGAAATCCAAACTTTGTTTTATAGGCCACCGTGCACTTAAATTTTTAAAACAGCAATTTTGTAGTCCCCCGCCCGGGGTATTGATAGGTGCAAAAAAAAGCCTTTAATTATCCGTTTCACAAAATTTAATTTTGTGTTTTTTTTTTTATTTGGTGCAAACACAGTTTTTTTTCAAAAAAAGGGCCCTTGACTTAAATTTTTAAATACAGCAAAATTTTTTCGTCAACCCCAGGGTTTTTGATAGGTGCAAAAAAACCCCGTTTTATTATGTACACCCAATTTTTTAAATTTCATGTTTTCACTTTGGCCAGCCGCTTTGTTTTAGAGCCCCCCTTGCAATTTTTTTTTGAATACAGCACTTTTGTAGTCCCCAGCGGTGTATTGATTTTTTGTAAAAAAAGCCTTTTATTATCCATACACAAATTTTAAATTTCGTGTTTTTCACTTTGGGGCAATCCGCTTTGTTCATACAGCCACCCTTTCACTTTAAAATTTTAATACAGCAAAATTTTTTAGTCACCGCAGGTGGGATTGATAGGTGTAAAAAAAAAAGCATTTTATTTATCCCCACACAATTTAAATTTCGTGTTTTTTACTTTGGTGCAAAACCAGCTTTGTTCATTTCGCCACCTTGCACTTAAATTTGAATACAAAAATTTTGTAGTTACCGCCAAAAGGGATATTTTAAAAGGGGCAAAAACGAATTTTTTTTATCCGTACCAAATTTTTAAATTTCGTGGGTTTTTTAATTTTGGGCAGGGCCAGCTTTTGATAGAGGCACCTTGCACTTAAAAATGAAAATTTCAGCACTTTTGCAAATCACCGAGGTGTATTGATTGGTGTAAAAAAAAGCCTTTTATTATCCGGACACAAATTTTAATTTTCGTGTTTTTTTACTTTGGGCGCTAGTTTTGTTCATAGAGCCACCTTAAATTAAATTTAATACACAATGTCGTAGTCACCGCAGGTGTATTGATAGGGGAAAAAAACCCCCGTTTTAATATCCGTACACAATTTAATTAAAGGGGTTTTTTACTTGGCAGTCCCCGCTTTGTTCATAGAGCCCAGTGCACTTAAATTTGAATACGCAATGTGTTTTTCACCGCAGGGTATTGGGTTAAAGGGGCAAAAAACCCCGTTTTAATATCCCTACCCCAATTTTTAAATTACGTGTTTTTTTCCCTTTTGGGGCAGTCCAGTTTTGTTGATAGAGGCACCTTTTCACTTAAATTTGAATACAGCAATTTTTTTCGTACCCGGGAGGTGTATTGATAGGTGAAAAAAAACCCCCCTTTTTTTTACCGTACACAATTTAATTTTCATGTTTTTTACTTTGGCGCAGTCCAGCCCTTTTTTCATAGAGCCAACCCTTTCACTTAAATTTGAATTTTCCCACACTTTTTTTAGTCACCCCCAAGGTGTTTTGATGGTTTTAAAAAAAGCCCTTTTTTTATCCATACACAATTTTAAAATTTCTTTTTTTTTCACTTTTGACGCAAACCAGCTTTTTTTTAATACAGCCCCTTTTTCACTTAAATTTGAATACAGCCCAATTTTTTTTGCCCGCAGGTGTATTTATAGGTGTTTAAAAAAGCCCTTTTTTTTTTCCGTAACAATTTAATTACGTGTTTTTACTTTGGTGCCCAAACCCGCTTTGTTCATACAGCCCAAAATTTTCACTTAAAATTTGGGAAAACAACAATTTTGTAGTCACCGCAAGTATATTTTAAAAGGGGAAAAAAAGACTTTTATTTTCCCTACACAAAGTAATTACGGTTTTTTTTTCACTTTGGGGCAGTCCAGCTTTGGTTTTAAAAAGAGGCACCTTGCATTAAAAAATGAATGCCGCACCCTTTTTCAGTCACGAAAGGGGTATTGATAGGGGTTAAAAAAACGCCTTTTATTAAACCGGACACAATTTTTAATTTCGGGGTTTTTTCCCCTTTGGGCAGTCAGGGTTTTTTTTCTTGGCCACCCGGGGACTTAAATTTGAATACAACAAATGTCGTAGTCACCCCAGGGGTATTGGGTAGGTGCAAAAACAAGTTTTAATTTCCGTACAAAAATTTAATTTTGTGGTTTTTTAAGTTGGGCCAGTCCAGCTTTGTTCATAAAACCCAACCCTGCACTTAAATTTAATTTCAGCCCAAATTTTTTAGTCCCACAGGTGTTTTTGATAGGGGGAAAAAAAAACCCTTTAATTTTTTCCCCTTTAAAAATTTTAGTTACGTGTTTTTCTTTGGTTTTCCCGCTCAGTTTGGGTTTAAAGGCCACCTTGCACTTTAAATTTTTAATACAACAATTTTTTTTGTCAAACCCCAGGGGTATTTATAGGGCAAAAAACGCCCTTTTTTTTTTTTTTTTCACAATTTTAAATTTGTGTTTTTCACTTTGGGCGCAGGTTTCCAAAAATTTTGCCATTCCCCGCCACCAAAATTTCACTTAAAATTTGAATACAGCAATTTTGTTGTCCCCCGCAGGTATTTTTATAGGTGCAAAAAAAAGGGTTTTATTTTTCCCTTACAAAATTTAATTAAAGTGTTTTTCACTTTGGCGCGCTCCGTTTTTTTTCAATTGGGGCCACCTTGCACTTAAATTTTTAAGACAGCAATTTTGTAGTCACCCCAAATGGTTTTTTGTACGTGCAAAAAATGCCCTTTTTTTTAAACCGTACACAAATTTAAAATTTCGTTTTTTCAAAAATTTGGTTTCAGTCCAGCTTTTTTCATAGAGCCCCTTGGGACTTAAATTTGAATAAGCCCAAATTTGTTTGTCACCCGCAGGTGTATTGATAGGGGCAAAAAAGCACTTTATTTTCCGTACACAATTTAATTACTTTTTTTCCCCTTTGGCGCAGTCCGCTTTGTTCATAGAGCCACCTTTACCTTTAAAATTTTAAAAACAGCAATTTTTTTAGTCACCCCAGGTGTATTATAGGTGCCAAAAAAACCCCGTTTTTTTTATCCCTCACAATTTAATTACATGTTTTTCATTTGGCGGTAAGTTTTGTTCAAAGAGCCACCTTTGCACTTAAAATTTTAATTTCAAAAAATTTTGTGTAAAAGCAGGTGTTTTGATAGGTGCAAAAAACGGCCCCCTTTTTTTATTTCCCTACCAATTTTAATTTGTGTTTTTCCCCCTTTGGCGCAGGGCCAAAATTTGTTCATTTCAGCCAAACCCTTTCACTTAAATTTGAATACAAACAAAATTTTTTTAGTCACCGCAGGTATAAATTTATAGGTGAAAAAAATTTCTTTTATTATCCGTACACAATTTAATTTTCGTGTTTTCCTTTGGCGCAGTCCCGCTTTGTTCATTGAGCCCCTTTAACTTAAATTTGGAAAACAGCAATTTTTTTAGTCCGCATGTGTATTGTAGGGTTTAAAAAACCCCTTTTTTTTATCCCTTTTAAAAAACCAAATTTTTTACGTTTTTTTTTCATTTGGCGCAGCTCAGTTTTGTTTAAAGAGCCCCCCTTGCCTTAAAAATTTGAATCAACTTTTTTTACTAACCCCAGGGGGGTATTGACGGTGCAAAAAAAAGACTTTTATTATCCCTAAACAATTTAATTACGTGTTTTTTACTTTGGCCAGTCCAGCTTTTTTCTTACAGCCACCTTTTAAATTAAATTTTGGGAAAACAATTTTTTTGTCACCACCAGGGTTTTTGTAGGTTTCAAAAAACGCCTTTTTTTTTTTGAAAAACAAATTTTAAATTTCATGTTTTTACTTTGGCGCAGTCCAGCTTGTTCAAGGCCACCTTGCACTTAAAAATTTTTTACAGCCAAAATTTTTCTCACCCCAGGTGTTTTTGGGTAGGGGCAAAAACCACGTTTTTAAAATCTTTTACAAATTTTTAATTTTCGTGTTTTTTACTTTGGGCAGTCAGTTTTGTTCATAGAGCCACCTTGCACTTTAAAATTTTAAATACAAAAATTTTGTTTGTCGCCCCAGGTGTATTGATAGGTGCAAAAAACCCCCTTTTTTTATCCTTTTCACAATTTAATTACGTGTTTTTCACTTTTTCCGTTTTCCAAAACCCTTTTTTTTTGGAGACCCCCTTTTCACTTAAATTTTTAATACAGCAATTTTGTTAGTCACCCCAGGGTGTTATATAGGTGCAAAAAACCGCCTTTTTTTATCCGGTTTCACAATTTAGTTACGTGTTTTTTTTTTCTTTGGGCCCGTCCAAAGGGTTTTTTTTAGAGGCACCTTGCACTTACCAATTTTTAATACAGAATTTAATAGTTTACCGAGGGGGTATTGATAGGGCAAAAAAAAGCCTTTTTTTTATCGTAAACAATTTAGTTACGTGTTTTTTACTTTTTGGGGGCCCTACAGCTTTGTTATAGGGAAACCCCCTTTCACTTAAATTTGAATACAGCAATTTTGTAGGCAACCGAGGTGTATTGATTAGGTGTTTTAAAAACCCGTTTTATTTTTTTTCCCTCTCAAATTCCCCTTTTGTTTTTTTTTTAAATTTGGTGGAGTCCAGCTTTTTGTTCAGGAAAAGCCAGCTTTCACATTATATAAATTTTTTTTACCAAACAATTTTTCAGTCACCCCAGGTGTATTGATTTGGGCAAAAAAACCAAGTTTTTATTTTCTGGTCAAAATTTTAAAACGTTTTTTCACTTTGGGGTTTGTCCAGGGTTTGGTTTTTTGGGGCCACCTTGCACTTTTAAATTTTTTTAAATTTCAGCAAAATTTTTTGGGGTTTTCACCGCAGGTGTATTGATAGGGCAATAAACGCCTTTTTTTTTCCCTACACAATTTAATTTCGGTTTTTTACCTTTTTTGGGGCAAATCCGCTTTGTTCATAGAGCAACCCTTTCACTTTTTAAAATTTTAAAACAGCAATTTTGTGTCCCCGAAGGGGTATTTTTAGGTGCCCAAAAAACGGGCCCTTTTTTTATCCGTAAAAAATTTTTTTTACGTGTTTTTCACTTTGGCGCAGCTCAGTTTTTTCAAAGGAGCCCCCCTTTTCACTTAAAATTTTTAAAAAAACAATTTTTTTAGTCCCCCGCAGGTGATTGATGGTGCAAAAAAAAAGCCCCCTTTTTTTTTTCCCTAAACAATTTAATTTGTGTTTTTTAAATTTGGCGCAGTTTTCCAAAAATTTTTCCTTGAGCCACCTTGCCTTAAAAATTTTAATAAAGAAATTTTGTAGTCAACCCCAGGTGTATATATAGGTGCAAAAAAAGCCTTTTATTATCCGTTTCACAATTTTTTTTGTGTTTTTCATTTGGCGCAGTTCCCGCTTTTTTTCATAGAGGGAAAACCCTTTCACCCTTAAAAAGTGGGAAAACACCAATTTTGTAGTCACCGAGGTGTTTAATGGTGCAAAAACCCCGTTTTTAAAATTTTTGTACAAAATTTAAATTTCGTGTTTTTTCACCCTTTTGGGGCAGCTCAGTTTTGTTTTTAGAGCCCCTTGCCCCTTAAAAAAAAGGGAATTTTTAAAAATTTTGTAGTCGCCCAGGTGCATTGATAGGTGCAAAAAAACCCCTTTTTTTTATCCGGGACAAAATTTAATTACGTGTTTTTCACTTTGCCCCTAGCCAGCTTTGTTCCCTAGAACCACCCCTTTCACTTAAAATTTTTAAAAAGCAATTTTGTAGTCAACCCCAGGTGTTTTTATAGGTGCAAAAAAAAACCCCTTTTTTTATCCGTACACAAAATTTGTTTTCGTGTTTTTCCCCTTTGGCGCGGTCCAGGTTTGTTCTTAGGGACACCCTTTCACTTTCTTTTGAATACAGCCAAAATTTTAAAAGTCCAACCCCCAGGTTTTTAATTTATAGGGGCAAAAAAAGCCTTTTATTTCTGTTAACAAATTTTGTTTGTGGTTTTTTACTTTTGGGCACTACGCTTTTGGGTTAAAAGAAAACCCCCCCGCACTTAAAAATTTTAATTTAAACAATTTTGTAGGACCGCAGGTGTTTTTGTTTGGTGTAAAAAAACCCCGTTTTATTATCCCTACTCAAATTTTAATTTCGTATTTTCACTTTTGGGGGGTCCAGTTTGTTCATAGAGCCAATTGCACTTATATATGAATACAGCAATTTTACAGTCACCGCAGGTTATATTGATAGGTGTAAAAAATGTCCTTTTATTATCCGTACCACATTTAATTAGTGCGTTTTTTTTACTTTGGCGCAGCTCAGTTTTGTTCAACGAGCACCATGAACTTAAATATGAATACAACAAATTTTGTTGTCACCGCAGGTGGTATTGTCTAGGGCAAAAAACGCCTTTTATTATCGTACACAATTTAATTACGTGTTTTTCACCTTTGGCGCAACTAGTCCAGCTTTGTTCATACAGCCACCTTGCACTTAAATTTGAATACAGCAATTTTGTAGGAACCGCAGGCTATATTGATAGGTGCAGAGAAAACGACTTTTATTATCAGTACACTATTTAATTACGTGTTTTTCACTTTGGCGCTCTTAGTCCAGCCTTTGTTGATAGAGGCACCTTGCCCTTAAATTTGAATGCAGCACTTTTGGTAGTAACCGCCAGGTGTATGATAGGTGTAAAAAAAGCCTCTTTATTATCCGTACACAATTTAATTAGTGTTTTTCACTTTGGCGCTAGCTCGTTTTGTTCATAGAGGCCACCTTGCACTTAAATTTGAATTACAAACAATGTCGTAGTCACCGCTGGTGTATTGATGGTGCAAAACCAGTTTTAATATCCGTTAAACAATTTAATTACGTTTTGGTTCACTTTGGGCGCAGTCCAGCTTTGTTCTTAGTGCCACCTTTGCACTTAATTTGAATACCGAAGTCGTGAGTTTTTGTATTCACCGCACTGGTGTATTGTGATATGTGTAAGAAATGCTTTTATTATCCGTACACAATTTAATACGTTGTTTTTCACTTTGGCGCAGTCAAGCTTTGTTCATCAGCCACCTTGCACTTAAATTTGTATACAGCATCGCGCGCGCGCGAGTTCACCGCAGGTATATTGTAGGTCAAAAAAATGGAATTTTATTATACGTACACAATTTAATTATGTGTTTTTTCACTTTGGCGCAGTCCCAGCTTTGTTGATTAGAGGCACCTTTGCACTTATATTTGAATACAGCAATTTTGTCGCTCACCGCAGGTGTATTGATAGGTTTCAAAAATCCACGTTGTATTATGTATGATTTGTGTACACATTTTTAAGTGTATTGTGTTGTTTTCGCACTTTGGCGCAAGTCAAGCGTTTGTTGATAGAGGCACCTGTGGCATGTTATAATTTGAATACAGCAATTTGTCGTCCAGCAGGTGTATTGATAGGTGCAAAATCCAGTTTTATTTTCCGTACACAATTTAATTATGTGTGTTTTTCACATTGGCGCAGTTCAGATTTGTTCATAGAGACAACCGTGCACTTAAATTTGAATACAGCAATTTATGTAGTCCCCACAGGTGTATTGATAGCGTGCAAAAAACGCCTTTTTTATCCGTACACAATTTAATTACGTAGTTTTTCACTTTGCGCAAGTCCAGGCTTTGTTCAATAGAGCCACTTGCGACTTAAATTTGAATACAGCACAATTTTGTGTCACCGCAGGTGTATTGATAGGTGAAAAAAACGGCTTTTATTAATCCCGCTACACAATTTAATTACGTGTTTTTCACATTGGCGCAGCTCAGTTTGGTTCAAGAGCCACTTTGCTTTAAATTTGATACAACAATTTTGTAGTCACCGCAGGTGTATTGTTAGGGGCAAAAAACGCCTTTTATTTTCCGTACACAATTTAATTTCGTTGTTTTTCACCTTTGGCGCGTCCAGCTTGTTCATACAGCCTACCTTGCACTTATGATTTGAATACAGCAATTTTGTAGTCACGCAGGTAGGGTATATTGTAGGTGCAAAACGAATTTTATTATCAGTACACAATTAATTACGTGTTTTTCACTTTGGTGCAGTCCAGCTTTGTCATAGAGCCACCTTGACTTAAATGTGATATTACAGCTAGTTTTTGTCGTCACTCGCAGGTGTGTATTGGGTATGGGGCGAAAAACGTCACGTTTTGTGTATTATCCGTACACAATTTTATTACATGTTTTTCCACTTTGGCGCAGTCCAGCTTTGTTCATAGAGCCACCTTGCACTTAAATTTGAATACAGCACTTTTGTAGTCACCGCAGGTGTATTGATAGGTGTAAAAAATGCCTTTTATTATCCGTACACAATTTAATTATGTGTTTTTCACTTTGGCGCAGCTCAGTTTTGTTCATAGAGCCACCTTGCACATAAATTTGAATACAACAATTTTGTAGTTACAGCAGGTTGTTATTGATAGGTTGCAAAAACGCCTTTTTTATCGTCCCACATTTAGTACTTGTTTTATCACTTTGGCGCATTCCTGGCTTTGTTCATAGAGCCACTTGCACTTAAAAAAAAAAAAAAAATTTGAATACAGCAATTTTGTAGTCACCGCAGGTGTATAGATAGGTGCAAGAAACGCCTTTTATTATCCGTACAGATTTTAATTACGTGTTTTTCACTTTGGCACAGTCCAGATTTGTTCTTAGAGCCACCTTGCACTTAAATTTGAATACAGCAATTTTTTTTAGCACCCAGGTTATTGATAGGGGCAAAAAACGCTTTTTTTTTTATCCGTACACAATTTTTAATTACGTCTTTTTTACTTTGGTGCTCCCGCTTTGTTCATAGAGCCACCTGCACTTAAATTTTTAATATAGCAATTTTTTTGTCACCGAGGGTATTTATAGGTGAAAAAACCAATTTTTTTATTATCCGTACACAATTTAATTTTGTGTTTTTCACTTGGCGCAGACCCAAATTTTTTTTAGACCCCTTTGCAATTAAAATTTAAATACAGCAAAATTTGTCGTCACCGCAGGTATATTGATAGGTGTAAAAAACGCCTTTTTTTATCCTACACAATTTTAATTACATGCTTTTTACCCTTTGGGGCAGTCCCGCTTGTTCTGAGCCCCTTGCACTTAAAATTTTAATAAGCAATTTTTAGTCACCGAGGTGAAATTGATAGGTGCAAAAAAACCCTTTTTTTAACCTCACAATTTAATTACGTTTTTTCACTTTGGGCAATCCAGCTTGTTCATAGAGCCCCCTTGCCTTAAATTTGAATACAACAATTTTGTATCACCCCAAAATATATTAATAGGTGCAAAAAACGACTTTTTATTAACCGACACTTTTTTAAATTTGTGTTTTTCCTTTGGCGCAGTCCCCCTTGTTTATAGGGACCTTTTCACTTTAAATTTTAATGCGCATTTTTTTGTCACCGCGGTGTATTGATAGGGGTAAAAAAGCCTTTTTTTTATCCCTACACAATTTAATTACGTGTTTTAGCGATTGCGGGGGCTATCGAGACGTCGATATCGATAGTCGGCCCTATCGATAAAGGTTTTCGATAGTGGATGATTTTTGAGCGATTACCCTTAAAGTCTGGGAGAGAACCAAAACCTTCATTATTACACCCCAAAAAAAAGGCGGAGAAACTTAAATTAAAATCCAAACAGCAAATGGATACGTCCTAATCTTAGGCAACCACTTAGGTTTTAAAAGTCACAGAAAAAAAGTCACAGACCATTTACTATCCCTGTCTTGTAAATACAGCCCGACCCTTTAAACCTGGCATTTACCCACCCAAATTTAAAAAGTGCCAGGGGCCCGTATGATTTGCCATTTATTACTTGAATTTGGGAAATTGGGAAAATCCCTTTTCCTGGAAAAAGCAGCATGGCCCCAAAAAACCCGCATGGGGCCCCCACATTTAAAAAATGCCGGAAAAAAAAAGGGGTTTTCAACCCCATTTTTTGTTTTTACTGGACATTGACTATACCTTTTCCTGGCCACAGGGCCCTGAGCCCCAAACCTGCATGACCCCCACATTTAAAAAGTTTTCCAGAAAAAAGGAGTTTTCCCAAAACCCATTTTTTGTTTCAATGGAAAATTGGGCTATACCCGTTCCTGGGCCACAACCCCCGAGCCCAAAACCCGAAAGACCCCCAAATTTAAAAAAATTTCCCGGAAAAAAGGAATTCCCTTTTAACCCCCCATTTTAAATTTCATGGGCCCTTGACTTTTTAACCCGTCCTGGGCCCCCCAGGGTTTACCCCAAACCTTTCATTTACCCCCCAATTTTAAAAAAAAAAGGGGCCCAAAAAAAAAAAGGGGTCTTTCAACCCCCCCCCTTTTTGTTTTCACGGAATTGGGCCCATTTCCCGTCCTTGGGGGCCCCCGCCTGAACCCCCGGGGCCCGGGGTTTAAAGTGGGGGGGCCCGGGGAAAAAACCAAAGGCCTTTGGGGTCCGGGCATTATTTTAAAACGGAGGTTTAAAAAAAGCCCTGTGACGCAGGAAAAAAAAAAATGTTTTTTGGGGGGTTATGGGAAAAGAGTGCGGGGAAACGGAAGTGTGAGGGGAAATCCAGTTTTCCCTTTTTACAACAGTAAAAAACCCGGGGGAGCGTTTTCCCCCCCGTATTTGGGGTGGCCCAAATTTGGCCCTTTACTTTTAAATACTGGGGTTAAAGCTCCTGTTACCCCAGGTTTCCCTTTTTCTTGGAAAATTTTTTTTCTTTTATTTTTTTCCAAAAACGTGCCCGGAGGAAATGGTCCCCTGTAAAAATTTTTCTCTGTCTGTGCTCCCTTTCCCAAAGTTTCTCTGAATAACCTTTCAAAACCCGGTCCAAGTTTTTCCCGTTTCCTCCCCTTTTTAAAAATTTTAGAGGAATTTTTTTTAACAGATTTTGGTTTCATGCAAAGTTTTTTAGTACTTTTTAAATTTCCCAGAAA
>JAODAL010071731.1:0-15406 GCA_025379985.1 Phyllomedusa bahiana
ATTTTAAGCATGGCACAACGTTCTACAGCACCCTGCAGGCTCTGTGCAGCCTGGAAATAGTTGTTTTTTAACGTGATTCGTGCCGAAGTAATTCGGAACGAAGTTATTTTTTGCCGAGAAATTTGGCGAAGTGAACTAAACGAATTTCGGGAAATTCGCCTATCTCTAAATATAATATGTTTAGCCATAGCCCCCTCGCCCCCCCCACACACACTTACTAACAATATGTCTTCTGAGTACACAGTAATGAATATGTAAATATCATTCCACTTGACTGTAAGTAAGTGGTCACTTGCAAATGCAGATGATGCCCCCTTTAATCATGCCTGGACACTAGTTGGCCATATGTATAAAAACTGTCTAGGTCTAAAATTCACTTTGTTGCCCATTGCAATGAAAATGAAAGGGGCGCTCTGATTGGTCGCTATGGGCAACAAATAAAGTCTTAGACCTAGACAGTTTTCATACATGTGGCCCGAAGGGAGCTCACAGTAATCCCATCCTCCTTTCTAGGACAAGGTAAAGAACAGGCCAATGGTTTGCGGTCTGCTTAATCAATATCGGACCTGAGTGCCTAAGGCCTACCAGTGGAATTACATTCTGAGGGCCCACCAGTGGAGCTGATTCTGGAGGCCCACCCTACAGTTACTGTACATTCCTCTTAGAGTATGTTCACATGGCATAATTAAGGGGCGTATTTCAGCACGTAATTGCACTGCAATTCACCAGAAATGCACCCCACAATACGGCACTTCCTAGGTCTCATAGAGAGCTATGACTTACCTCTGTCTTCCCTGACACGGGGGAATGATAGAAGTCTTGCCGCCATCTTCCCAGTATTTATGCGGGGAATGAAAGAAGGGAATGGGGACACGCCCCCCCTCGCGCTTTAGAAGTGTGTGCTGGATAGTGCATACTTCTACAACACCTGCCGTATAGCGCAATAAGCCGTGTGAACAAACAATTATACTCTACCTCTTGTTTTCTGCCACTTTCTCTCTGCTTTTTTGCCTCTCCCAAGGATGTACTGTATATGCAGTTTAATAGAAACTTCAGGCCTGTCATGCTCAGGGACCCACCAGAGGTTTCCCCTATTCCCATGTGGGCCAGTCCAGTGCATAATCCTCCTAAAAGTTAGTAGACATTCAGATGAGTAACCTCAGAAATAACTACAGCTCTGAAGCTAATACCTTTAGAGGCCTCTTTTCTGGAATATTTGCAATTTCAAAGTCAAGGGGCAGCAATACTTTTATATCTTCAGTTGGCAGGTTGCCAAAAAGTGTTAGAAAACAGAATTCTTTATAGAGATATGCTAGAAACTGACACCTTCATTCTAAACCGACACTATCATCTTACATGAACACCTGCATATTGTAGAAGCTGGTGGAATTTCTTATTCACACACTTAAGATTCAAGTCCGTAATGCTGTGATGTAGTTGTACTTGTAGGATATGTGTTTGGTTTAAGATTTTACCTATTTTTTTTACATTTCTGCATCTTGTTCACTTGGTCTAGCTAGTAATGTCTCTAAGCCATTTTATCCTGGAAGAACATACGTAATAAATATTTATTAGCACCACTGAACATATGTTCTCTGACTGTGGCCAGACATCTACACGCTAAGAAGGTAGAAGCCTAGAAAGCGTTAGAAGGGTATGACTGAAACTTAGTACTTATATTAGATAAGTATTTCCTTTAGGAATACACAGTAAAATTTGTAGGGCAATATACAGTGGGGTTTATCATATAAACATGATAGAATATAAATGTGTTGGTTGAACCAATGTGTTACAATGTGTACTTAGGTGCTAAATCCCAGGGTGCATGGCGACACTCATGTGGTCATTTCATTTTGGTCTATATTTAAATTGGGGCGAATTTGCTGCTGTCCACCAATTTTTAGAAAGTTAAAACATTTGCACAAAAAATTTGGACTTATTGGGAAGTTTACGCACCTCTCATCAATTTAAAATAGGGTTCAAAGCCTCCTATAGCCTGACACTTTTACTTTAATTGATGCCTGAAAGTTGCTGAAATTACAGCTCAAACCATAACGGTTGTAGATTTCAGTTACAAGTGCATAGGTTACTGAAAGATGTGCCAAATCTATCAAAAATGATATGCTTCTTAATACATTTAGCAATTCTTACCCTGACGCTGTTTTCATTGCAACTGTCATATGGCACACCAGTCCTAATGGATCTCATTGAGTTCCACATATTCACCAATTGCATCTTTTTGATGTCTACATTGAGGTCGGCATGTATGAATTTTGGCGTGTTAATGCCAAATTTCATGCGCATTCTAATAGCCTATAATGCTCCTGATTTATGAACCCGGGGATTCTAGTGCCAGTACGACATTTCTGGCTCAGATAAACCACTTTGAAAGTGGTATACCTGTTCCAGCAGTAATGCGCCTTGAAATGCCATATCAAAGCTATAAATCTATAGCTTCGCCATGGTTCTAGTGCACCCCGCCTCCCGCAGGGAGATTTAAACATGTAAAGAATGGGGCTCTGCCTGATATCGGGCTGAAAAGACGCCAGATATCGGGCGCCGCCCCGTTCATACATGCCGCTCTAAATGATCCCTTAGTAGTAAAATGCAAAGGTGAATTTGGTTTTCAATAAAATGTAAAAAAAAAACATATAAAAACACATATTGTCCTAATGTATGGAAAAAGGACATTATGGGGGACATGTATGCACCCTGGTGCAGACAGGCCAGTTCTAAATCGCTTTAAGGCAGTATAGAATGCGCCAGAATGTATGATCCTGCTCTTCTGTAGTTCATACATTCTGGCGCATTCTAGTGCCAATATGACGTCAGGCTCAGACAGACCACCTTTAATCTGGTCTGGTGGTTCTAACTGTTATGCGCCAAAGTTTGGCGTCAAAGAATCATAAATGTGCGGGGTCGCACATTTTGTCATCATCTCAGGGCCTATAGTATCACTTAATCTGCTATGGGGACAGACAAAATTTATCCAGACAATATCCACTGTTTGCTGGATAGTTTCATTGTACGAATCAAAATGTTTTGTAAAAACATTAAAGGACAGTTCCATATAGTCTGATCTTTACCAAGTGGGTAGATGACAATGTTCGAAAAATGTTTACATTTAGAGCTTTGGACAGATGCAGCTATATGTGTCACGGGTGGGCCTGCGACCCCCGTCCCGGGTCGCAGGCACACCCGTGGTCCCCGCACGAGCGGCGCCGCCGCCCGCATGTCGGGCGGTGGGCACGCTCACCCTGCCGGCCGGGTCCCCTCCTACTTACCCGGCCGCGCTCCTGCTGCAGCTCCTGTCTCCCGGCGCGCGCGTCCCCGCTCTCTAGGGCGCGCGCGCCGGCTCTGTGAAATTTAAAGGGCCAGTGCACCGGTAATTGGGTATTGCCGGTCACTGCCCTTATTTAAGTCTGCCCCTTCCTGAGTCTTGTTGCCGGATCTTTAGTGCCATTTAGCCTATAGAGAAAGCGTTCCAAGCCTTGTTCTGATTTACTGTGTACCGTACCATTTGCTTCCGTTCCTCGACCACGCATCTTGCCGCCTGCCCTGACCTTCTGCCTGTCCACGACCACGAACCATAACCGCCTGTCCTGACCTCCTGCCTGTCCCCGACTACGAGCCTGCCTGACGATTCTGCACCACGCTACACCTCGGCTGCCTCCACAAGCAAGTCACGTCAGGGATAGCGACCTGGTAGACTCCCGCCGCAGCAAGTCCATCCCACTTTGCGGCGGGCTCTGGTGAAAACCGGGACCTACTTAGATTCCGCTCCCTGGCGTGGCTTACGCCATCTCTTGCGGCGGTCCAGAGGATCCACTATCTCCGCCCGTGACAGTAAGATCAGGCCATGGATCCTGCCAAGGTGCCTCTGCCGCCTGAAGCTGACCTTACCACCATTGTGGCTCAGCAGTCGCAACAGATCACTCAGCAAGCCCAACTCAGCCATCTCTCCGCCATAATGCAACAGTTCCTGGCCGCTCAGCAGCAGCAACCGGCTCCCGCTGCTCCTTCGGTTCCAATCACGACCGCTGGTCCACGGCTCTGTCTGTTCATGCCGTCCAAATTCGATGGGGACTCCAAGGCCTGCAGGGGCTTTATCACCCAATGTTCCCTGCATATCGACTTAATAGGCAACCAATTTCCTACCGAACGGTCAAAGGTGGCGTTCGTGCTCAGCCTTCTCTCCGGGAAAGCCCTGGCCTGGATTATCTCCCTCTGGGACAGGGACGACCCGATCACGGCCAATCTTGCTACATTCCTCACCGAGTTCAGGAATGTTTTCGAGGAACCTGCCCGGGCTTCTTCTGCTGAGACCACCTTGCTAAACCTGCGCCAAGGGGACTCATCTGTAAGCGACTATGCTATACGTTTCCGCACTTTGGCTTCCGAGTTATCTTGGAATGAAGTGGCATTGACTGCCACCTTCAAGAAAGGCCTCTCCAGCCGCATTGAGGATGCCCTGTCTGCCCGGGACCTCCCGTCTTCCTTGAGTGACCTTATCTCCCTGGCCACTCGGATTGACATCCGTTTCTCGGAACGCCAGGAGGAACTCCGGCAAGAACGAGAGCAGGCTAGACCCCGCCGTCTCCCTCGTCTGGCTCCAGTATTTCAAAGGCCGCCACAGTTGCCCTCTCCGCCAGCTGCCGAGGAGGCCATGGAAGTGGATAGAGCCCACCTGTCTGCGCCAGAGCTAACCAGAAGACGTGAGGAGAATCTTTGTCTGTACTGTGGCAGTTCAGACCATTTCCGCAGATCCTGCCCACTGCGCCCTCAGCGTCCGGGAAACGGGCGCACCTAGGGTACGTAGGAGAGGCGTCCCTAGGTGAGAGCAAGTCCTCTCCTCGCCTGACCATGCCCGTGATCGTCGGCACTGGGTTTGGCTCCCAGTTTCACGTTGCTGCTTTCCTGGACTCTGGGTCAGCTGGAAATTTCTTGGACGCTGCCCTGGTGTCCCAGCATAATCTCCCTGTGATCCGCCTGGAGAAGCCCCTACTCATCTCCTCTGTCAGTGGAGAGATTCTCAAGGATCCCATTTGGTTCCGCACTGAGCCTCTGTTCCTACAAGTAGGGGTTCTGCACAAGGAGAGACTTGCGTTTTACGTACTACCCCGTTCTTCCTCGTCCATTCTCCTGGGTCTCCCGTGGCTGCAGCGCCATGCTCCCGTGCTCGACTGGCAGACGGGCGAAGTCTTGAGTTGGGGTTCGGAGTGTCAGTCTCGCTGTTTGGTGGCACCTCGCCCGGTGCTTACCGCTTCTCCTGTGTCGTCTAAACCTCTGATGGGCCTTCCAGCACCATATCAAGCCTTTGCAGACGTCTTCTCCGAGAAGCAAGCTGAGACATTGCCGCCCCATCGCCCATATGACTGTCCTATTGATCTTCTGCCCGGGACGTCTCCTCCACGGGGCAGGGTTTACCCCCTGCTGGTACCTGAGACTTTGGCTATGTCAACTTATATCAAGGAGAATCTCCAGAAGTCCTCCTCTCCAGCTGAGGCCGGGTTCTTCTTCGTGGCTACGAAGGACGGTACCCTATGTCCTTGCATAGACTATCAAGGCCTCAACAAGATCACGGTAAAGAGCCGCTATCCTCTGCCCCTGATCACGGAGCTTTTTGACCGGCTACGAGGAGCCAAGATCTTTACTAAACTGGACCTGCGAGGGGCTTATAACCTCATACGGATACGTGAGGGCGATGAATGGAAGACCGCCTTCAACACCCGCGACGGGCACTTCGAGTACCTGGTCATGCCCTTCAGGCTCTGCAATGCCCCGCCCGTCTTTCAAGAATTTGTCAATGACATCTTCCGGAACCTCCTGTACACGTACGTGGTTGTCTACCTAGACGACATTCTGTGTTCTCCCCCGA
This sequence comes from Phyllomedusa bahiana, assembly GCA_025379985.1. NCBI lineage: Eukaryota > Metazoa > Chordata > Amphibia > Anura > Hylidae > Phyllomedusa > Phyllomedusa bahiana. The sequence continues at coordinate 5,879 of JAODAL010071731.1, forward strand.
CCTTGAGTCCCATCAAGTTCACGTACGACAGGTCCTCAGACGTCTAAGGGCCAAAAGCCTCTATGCCAAGCTCGAGAAGTGCCTGTTCCATCGGCAGAGTCTACCATTCCTCGGCTACATCATTTCCAACAGATTGACCCCAATAAGTTGTCTGCTGTCCTACAGTGGCCCCGCCCCGTGGGTCTCCGAGCCATACAAAGATTCCTGGGGTTTGCCAACTACTACAGGCAATTTATACCACATTTCTCCTCACTGGTACCTCGTATAGTGGCATTGACCAAAAAGAACGCCAATCCAAAGCTCTGGCCACCAGCAACAGAGGAAGCCTTCACAAAGTTAAAGTCTGCCTTCGCCTCTGCGCCTGTGCTCTCCCGACCAGATACAGAGAAGCCATTTTTCCTCGAGGTAGATGCCCCCACGGTGGGGGCAGGGTCCGTACTCTCCCAGAAAGGTCCCAAAGGCAAGACCCTCACTTGTGGTTTTTTCTTTAAAAGTTTTTCCTCTGCAGAAAGGAATTACTCTATCGGCGACCGGGAGTTACTGGCCATCAAGCTGGCTCTGGAGGAGTGGTGATATCTTTTGGAGGGAGCTCGTCACCCAGTCAGCATTTATACCGACCACAAAAATCTGTTATATCTCCAGACTGCTCAACGCTTAAATCCACGCCAGGCTCGTTGGTCCCTCTTCTTTTCCCGATTTAATTTTCTCATTCATTTTCGCCCTGCGGAAGGAAATGTCAAGGCCGATGCTTTCTCCCGTGCTTCGGATGTGACTGGGGACGAGTCCACTCCACGGCACATTATCCCTCCAGAACGGCTCATCTCTGCCGCGCCTGTAGACCTGTGTAGACCTAGCTTCCCGTGCTCGAAACAAGTCCCCTCGTCTCAAGCCGGCAGGCCTGCTCCTTCCACTACCAATACCCAGCTGTCCTTGGACCAATGTGGCCATGGATTTTATCACGGATCTCCCTCCTTCCTCTGGCAACACTGTGATCTGGGTGGTGACTGACCGTTTTTCAAAGATGTCTCACTTTATTCCTCTGCCGGGTCTACCCTCAGCCCTTCGTCTTGCCAGTCTATTTTTTCTACATATTTTCCGGCTGCATGGGCTTCCGCGGCACGTAGTGTCGGACCGGGGCGTCCAATTTGTCTCCAGATTCTTGCGCTCCCTCTGCAACCAACTACAAGTGAAACTGGACTTTTCTTCGGCCTACCACCCCCCAGTCCAATGGGCAGGTAGAGAGAGTTAACCAGACCCTAGGCTGCTACCTGCACCACTTTGTCTCCGCGCGCTAGGATCATTGGTCCAGCTTGTTGCCTTGGGCTGAGTTTTCCTATAACTCATTGGACTCGGAGTCTGCTGAAGCAACTCCTTTCTTTATTGTCTACAGGCGACATCCCCGCCCACCCCTCCCCCTTTCTTTGCCCTCTGAGGTCCCTGCCATGGAGGAGCTGGTCCAGGACCTGACAGCTATCTGGAAGCAAACGCACCATTCTCTACTCCAGGCTTCTGCTCGTACCAAGGCACAAGCTGACAAAAAGCGAAGACCCCCGCCGATCTTCTCTCCGGGTGACAAGGTGTGGTTGTCGGCTAAATATATACGTTTCAAGGTCCCCAGCTATAAGCTGGGTCCCCGGTTCCTGGGTCCATTCGAGGTGCTTAAGCGCATTAATCCAGTGGCATACAAGCTCCGCCTTCCTCCCACTATGAGGGTCCCAAACTCCTTCCATGTCTCTCTTCTAAAACCGGTCATCCTAAATCGCTTCTCTCGGGTACTTGCTCCTCCCACTCCTGAGGCCGATGCCACCGATGTCTTTACGGTAAAGGAGATTCTAGACATGAAGACGGTCAGAGGGAAGCGTTTTTTTTCTCATTGACTGGACGGGGTTCGGGCCCGAAGAAAGGTCCTGGGAGCCAGAGGACAATATTCTGGACCATAACATCATTCAGAGGTTCCTTCAGGCCAGAAAGAGGGGGAGGCAGAAGGGGGGGTACTGTCATCCCGTGGTCCCCGCTAGAGCGGCGCCGCCGCCCGCATGTCGGGCGGTGGGCACGCTCACCCTGCTGGACGGGTCCCCTCATACTTACCCGGCTGCGCTCCTGCTGCAGCTCCTGTCTCCCGGCACGCGCGTCCCCGCTCTCTAGGGCGCGTGCGCGCGCCGGCTCTGTGAAATTTAAAGGGCCAGTGCACCGGTAATTGGGTATTGCCGGTCACTGCCGTTATTTAAGTCTGCCCCTTCCTGAGTCTTGTTGCCGGATCTTTAGTGCCATTTAGCCTATAGAGAAAGCGTTCCAAGCCTTGTTCTGATGTACCGTGTACCGTACCATTTGCTTCCGTTCCTGGACCACGCATTTTGCCGCCTGCCCTGACCCTCTGCCTGTCCATGACTATGAACCATAGCCGCCTGTCCTGATCTTCTGCCTGTCCCCGACTACGAGCCTGCCTGACGATTCTGCACCATGCTACACCTCGGCTGCCTCCGCAAGCAAGTCACGTCAGGGATAGCGACCTGGTAGACTTCCGCCACAGCAAGTCCATCCCGCTTTGCGGTGGGCTCTGGTGAAAACCGAGACCTACTTAGATTCCGCTCCCTGGTGTGGCTTACGCCATCGCTTGCGGCGGTCCAGAGGATCCACTATCTCCGCCCGTGACAATATGCTTGTAAAGTGGCATTTTCATTGTCTTATACCTACCTACTAAACATGCTAAATGCAAAAAATCTTAGGCTCGCTGAAATTAAGTTTATTGGTTGTCTGCCTGACACAAGTAAAGCAAGTGAACATACGCTAACCTTTCAACATTATCTATTTAATACAGTATAAAATATTCTGCTCATAGTGTACCTTCAGAAATAGCCTAGGCTGAACTAATTGAAGGTTTAGAACGGTGTTTTTAACATGAACTAATTCATCTCAAGTCACTGTAAAAGAAAATATATGTAGAAACTTAAGAGCAGAACATTTATAAATAGTTAAAATTGGTTATGATGGAAGTTCAGCAGTTTATTTTCTCACCGACTGAACTGTCAGAAACTTGAATAACATGGTACTTAATATACTTGTACTGGCTATTACTTGCACTTAACAAAGAAACTTCAGATGACATTAAAATGTACTTTCAAATAAAGAAATTAAGAAATTACACAGAAGTCAGTGTATAGTCAAAAATAAAATACCCCCACCTTTTCTGAAGTTGCTGGTTGATTACACAGTACAGTATGCTTCTATCTTAATACAGGAGAACCTAGAAATGGCTTACAAAACCCTTGTTTTGACAGACACATGGGCAGTTTTCTCAGCTATTTTATATATGGGCATGATGGCTTCCATGAGCATACTTCTTTGGTATGTGGCCACAGATAAAAAGGTGCTTACACATTAGACAAACCAGGCTGATAATGTAATGTGCATAGAGAAACCTGATTCTCCTTCAACTGTAGATGACGAATAGACAGGTTGGTTGTCGACGGAGCGGATGCTGTATTGCCAGTGAGGGTATGCTTGTGCCCGAGGTGTCTGGCACCAGCTTCTTCCCATCGTCCAATGAAACTCTCAGGTAGGTATCTTTACATGTATGTCTAACGTTGCTCACCCTTCCTGGATGCTGTTCTTTCTGTATACACAGTTAGGCCAGTGACTGTCAAAAAACATAGGAGCAGATTTACTAGGACTGGTACTTTATATGCCAGTAAAAGTTTTAGGGGCACTGGAGTAAGATGCAATAGATTTATAAAGAGGTACATATTTCTTCATAAATAAGTAAAATCTGTGATTGCCTATATGCAACACATATAAGTTTATACTAGTTTTTATAGTAAATGTCAGGCAACCCTCTGTCTCCCACTAAGCACTGCCCCTTTTTTAGTTTTCTGGCTTGTTAAAGAGGTCTTCCCATTTTCATTTTGATTTCATATTGATGAAATATGCCATCAAACTATGATAGTTGCAGGTCCCAGCTCTAGAACCTGCATCTATCTTAGGGATGCACACAACTCTCCATTCTGAGTACAGCAAAGCGCTATGTTTGACTGTACTCAGAACTCCCATAGAACAGAATGGAGAGTTGTGCACAACCACAACTGACTCTCCATTCTGTGCTGAGCATATCCTATTAAAGTGCAAAATAATGCTTCCCTTAAAGAACATTCACATGGGACAGAGAAACTGGGCATTTTCCACACCCAAAAATCCGCCTTAAAATCTACAATAAATGGGTGCAAATTTTTTGGTGCACATTTACAGCAAAATGCTGCAAATTTGTTGGATTTCTGCAGAATATCAACCCCATGTGTACGTATCTTTTTTGTCTAAAAAAATATATGCTCTTATTTTTTTTAAAGATGGTAAAAAAAATTATAGTTTTGGGTTCACAGATTGTCTAGTTAGTCAGTATCTTTAAAGTATAGCAGCTGTTACTATTTCAAACATAAGCTTCAAGTTACAAAATATGTCAATAACTCCGTACCCGTATGCTTGAGAAAGGGGAGGGACCTCCCCGAAACGTCGCTGCCTATGGGAGGTATGAACTGCCCGGTCTCCTATTGATCGTTAACGCCCATGTACGGACGATATCTCTGTTTGTCCTGAATCCTGGATTCTATGGTTTTTACCACACATCTCAAGTCGATACGGTGCCTTCGATCGCTTACTCACAGTACACAAAAGTGGATGTGAATGCTGGATCCGGATCTACGGGACTTATGTTGAACGGTGCACACCGCAACTAAAATTTAAGTATCCCTCTCTTTCTACTACATATATCTTTAAGGATTGTTGCGACTTTTTGATATGCTTTTGTCTAAAAGGTTTTTAAATATATGGAATAAAGACTGTGAAGTTTTATAAAATTTACGTGGCCCATTTCGTTGTTGAAACTATTTCAAACATACACATAGGACAGTTGTGAACTGAAACAGAAAATAAATAGGATTTTGATAGTATTTTAGATTTGACTCCCATTTATCTGTCATTTGGGAATGCCCAGTGAAAGTAATGAGAGATTTGAGATTTGCCATCTCCTACTAATACCACTGGGACATCTTTAATAAAAAATTAAAAGAGACAAGAAAAACATTATTTCTGAAGACAAGAACATAAGGATAGAATTAGCTATTGTACCTTTAATAAATCTCCCAGAGTTATCTGCAAAACTTATCTCTTGAAATAGAGGGAAAGATTTGCTTATCATTATTAAAGCAGTTTTTGATTTGCTATTTGATAAATGAATTAAATGCCAGTGATTAAAATTAGTCTTTTGGCTATGAGGGACATCATAGTAATTGAAAAATATTTCATATAAAGAACTTAAAGTATCTGTTTTGCTTTTTAAATAACTTTCTTCCTTAAAGGAAAAGCTAATCAGTGTCTATTTAAAATACAAATGTGCAGAATAGACATAGTGACATAGATAATACAGTTGAAAAATAGACATATATCAGTTAAGTTCAAACAAGGTTGGTGCAAGATGTAAATAAAGAGAGGGGAATATGTTATTTTAAAGCTTTGTTTCCCTTTATTAATTCAGATATATGGAACCCATAAGGCATAAATCAACCTGCCCTAAGAGAAAACATATTACTCCTGATCCCAAGTAGTAATCAGACTGGATCAATGTTCTAAACAAAAACTATATAGTCTATATAAGTTTTAATATTACTTTGTTACAAGTAATTATCTAAGCCTTTATGAAGCCCTGAATTGTTCCTGTTCCATAAGTTTGGTTGCTCAACTTTCTACTTTCTCTGATTCCAAAGCATCCTTTACATGAACTGCATATTCCAGACCAGGCCGCACCAATGTTTTAATGCGACAAAGGCCCACTTTGTTGCATAAAATGAAGGTAGGGGAGGTACTACAGATTTTGCATTAGGCCTTTGGGTACAGCAGCTTCAAGTTATGACTCTAGAGCAGGGGTGTCAAACTGCGGCCCTCCAGCTGTTGGGAATCTACAACTCCCATCATGCCCACTGTCATAGATTATACAAATGCATGATGGGAGATGTAGATTCCCAACAGCTGGAGGGCCACAGTTTCACACCTGTGCTCTAGAGGATGGATTTTAAAACTGGGTAGATTACATAGAGAGTGAAAATAGAAGAAGTTAATGGGGATTAAAGAAAAAAGTAGGAAGGTAACGAGTTACAAATGTTATAATGATTAATGTACAGTGGGTTGCAAAAGTATACATACCCCTTGAACTGTTTCTTATTTTTAAATGTTTCAGCCACAAACTTAAATATATTTTATTGATTTGTTGAGTGCAACAAATTCTAAAAAGATAAAGTGTCCTAAATAAAATCCAGTTGGTTTGAGAAGTCACTTTATCAGTAAATAGAGTACATCTCTATGCAATTTAATCTCAGTATAACTACAGCTGTTTTGTGAAGGCCTTAGACGTTTGTTGGAGAACATTAGTGAATAAGCAGCATCATGAAAAGCAGAGAATACACCAGACTCAGGGAAAAAGTTGTGACAAAGTGTATTGCAAAGTTAGGTTTAAAAAAAAAAAAAATAGCCCATGCTATGAACATCTTACAGATCACTGTTTAATCCATTATCCATAGATGGAAAAAGTTTGACACAACTGTTAACCTTGCAAAACATGGCCAGACAAGAAGAGCACTAATAAGTGAAGCAGCCAAAAGGCCCAGGATCACTCTAGAGTTGCTGCAGAGATCCACAGCTCATGTGGGAGAAAGCAAGCCGAAAGAAGTCCTGTTTTTAGTTTGCAAAAAGCTATATAGGAGAAACAGCAAGTGGAAGAAGGTGCTTTTTTCAGATGGGACCAAAATTGAACTTTTTGACTTTAGCGCCAAATGCAATGTGTGTAGGGAAGCCAACACTGCACAACAACCTGAACACACCATCCCCACTGTGAAGTATGGTGGTGGCAGCATCATGGTTGGGAGGATTTGCTTCAGCAGGGACTGGGAAGCTAATCAGAGTTGATGGGAAGATGGATGGAACTAAGTATAGGGCAATACTGGAGGAAACCTGCTAGATACTGCAAAAGACTTGAGACTTGGGCATAGATTCACCTTCCAGCATGACAACGACCATAAACATACTGTAATGGATGGCGCCACATCCCGTCCTGCGGGTCGCGGGCGCACACGTGTCCTCCTCTCTGGGTGCCCGGCGGGGACCGGTGGCGCCGCTGACAGAGCTACTGGCTGCAAACGCAACTGTCCCATCCACTTACCTGACCGCGCCTCTGTCCTGCGCTCTTTCCGTGCCGGCCGGAAAGATGTGAATTTAAAGGGACAGCGTGTCAGTAATTGGATAATTGCCGGGCACTGACCCTATATAATGTATGGGTCCACCTCACTTCCTTGCTGGATCTTTGTTGCTTCTGAGCCCTAGAGAAAGCGTTCCTGAGTATTTACTGTCTTGCTGTGTTTTCTGACCAAGCCAGTTCAAGGGGTAGGAATAATTTTGCAACCCACTGTATACTAGGAAATGTAAATGCAAGAAATATTTTAAATGAACTCAATGAATTGGAGTTTATGATAATAAGCAAACAATATCATATGGCTTATGATAATGAACCATTGCTGGATAATAAATGTGGAAGGCTGGTTAAGAAAGTATAAAAAAAAAAGCAAAGAGGGAATTTATCAACCTATTTTTGGCATGAAAGACCTTTGGAGCAAGACATATTTTACTTTGTTGTAACATTGGCATATAAAATGCCAGTTGTAATAAATCTCTCCCAATGTATTTGTCTAATAAAGACTTATGAAGATGTTGGGGACAATGAGGACATCTGTAGTATATCTGTAGATAAGTGTGAACAGTATGGATAAGATAGTAAGTTATGTAGTAATCAGACTAAATATAGTATCTGCAGGTCTGTCAACACTTGAGTAGCAGTGACCATTATGGTAACTTTATAGGTATTTTTGAGGAAAAATACTTAAAAAGGGAGCTACAAATACTCAGTACTCATTGTAATGGGTTGCGATGGTGTGCTTTTAAATAAGGCTGTAAAAACAAAAATGGGAATGTTTTAAAATATATTTTATTGTAAGTACAAAAATGATAGTAACAAAAAAACTGGGAACATTATGAAACCAGTAAGACTGAATAGTTAAGTTTTGAATATGATAAGATATAAAAAGAGTATTTACAGTTTGTTTGTTTTTAACAGAGAAGGTGATGAAAATTACACCTTTATACCAAATAAAAAAATTAATTCAAAGCAGAAAAGCTAGGAGAATAAAAACATATTGTTGTAACTCAAAAAATAAAAAAAGGGTTCTGCAAATATAAACTTTAGGACTGAGCAGTATTTTTTTCTCCTTTTTATTTTTTTAATAATGCAAACTATTTTAGTATTTTTTTATTTAGAAGGCGTCAACAAGGTGCACTAGATGGCATAGAAAAATAACAGCAAAACCCTGACAAATTGGCACCTGAGGACTGAGCATAAAAGTAGAGAACTTACAGGCATATATTTAATTTGAGTATATTAAATAGTTATGTTCACAGATTTGTTAGTGACATTTCTGCAGCTGAAAATCTGTTTTATATTTGTAAATGAGGTTGCTAGTGCAGCATTTACATGGATTTTTACAAGCACATTCAACAGCCACAGTTTCAAACAGTTAAAAAAAAAAAGCCACCTAACCTTCAAACATGTAGGGAACGCAAATGAAGAATTATAAAAATACTTCCCATTTTTTTATTATGCTTTATTGAGGAGATAAAGAATTTTACCCTTTTTAAATGCCCCTAGATTCACTTGGTTACTGATCATCTCTCTCTCCTTCCTCTCATCTGATAAGCTGGAATGCTGCCCAAGGGTTAGTCACTCCCCGTGTTTGATCTCGCTTTTTTTGTTTTAAAAAAGGCACATGTCCACTGCTTAAGCTCTTATCTTGTGTACTAAATTTTACATCTCCTGCAGCATTTAATTAACAGACCCGCTAGGAATAGTAAGCTGATATGCCAATTACTGCTATAGACCCGCCCACAGTCTAACAAGGAAGTGTGAGTTTGAAGCTGGCTGTGACTCTTTGAAACTGTATGAAACCCGTTTAACAATTTTAGGTTGTGTTTTCTTTTTAATTTCCTATATCACTATCAATATTAAATAAATAAGGCCTATCAATAGTCTGACACTTCCTCTTCTGTAGAGCAAACTTTTCAGCAGTCTCCTTATTATCAGCGCAGGTAGGATTACACTGAAATGTGTGTATATAACAAAGGTTCCACCATTCACAATAGAAGATAGTCACAGCTCCCACTCTTCCCCATAATAATATAATAACAGTTAAGAAGAAAATAATATGTATCAATATCTTGTTTTAATTAGTAAAAAAAAAAATAGCAATAGGTTCTTTTTAAGAAAAGTAAAGGGGCATTGGGGCACAGTGGGTAGCATTGTTTTCCCCTTTGTGTTTTTGTATTTTTGACTTTTTTAGCCATACCAAAGGGGAAAAGAGACACATTATGCCACTCTTAGGTTGTTCACAGGCTTTTTTTTGGGCTATACGTCCCGAAATACTTCAAATACGTGTCAAAACA
>JAODAL010071732.1:0-15406 GCA_025379985.1 Phyllomedusa bahiana
CACGGACACCGACGTGCTGAGCCTAAGTGCTGCCCCCGGGGCCGGGGAATCCAAGAATTTCCCTCAAAAAACATGAAACGGTTTTTTCCCTCCGGGGAGGGAAACTGACTTGTCCCCTCATGGGCAACTTCCGAGCGGGGGACTCAGCCGAGGGGGGACAGTGGGTAAGGGGGGCAGGTCATCCCAAGACGGCGCTCCCGGTTCGATTCCTGCATCGACTCCCGGCTGTGTCAGCAGAAAATGCCGCCCCCTTGTGGTGACCTCCCGGGGAAAAGGCTCCGGGGGCTGGCGCTCCCGCCAGGGGGTTATGGGGGCCCCCGGGTGCAGAAAAGGAGAGTTTTGAGCTGCGGTCCCGGCAGTTTAAGGGGTTTCTAAGTAAAGATCACAATTTTTTTTCTCTATAAGCCCTTGTTCCAACACTCCATTTGTAGCCCAAAATTTTTGGAAAGCCCGGGGAGCCCCCTGAAATCACCTTTGGGGGGAGGCCGACGTGGATTCAAACCCCCGGATGGAACCCTGTCCCGACCGAACCTTAAAGAAACCCTTCAGTGACCGAACCCAGAGCATGACCCGTTCACTGTGAAAACCTCCCCTCCGCCGTTCCCAATGACCTCTCTCTCCAAAGGGTTTAGAGAGGACTTCCCCCCCCGGGGGGGACACGCCCCAGAGCTGCTCCCAATAGGGGGGGCTAAAGCTACCGCTGATGGGCTGGGGTGGGGGCCCAGGGTTCAAGGCCCGTGACGGTGGCTCGTTCTAATGTTTTTTAAATCTTATTCATTACAACACATTATTTTTAAGTACTCATAAATTATTACACTTTTTTTAATCTTTTATAATATCCAACCGCATATTCACCAATATTGTAAAACCCGCACCCTTTTGGGGGGGCATCAATTCCCTTTGTTTTTCCCCCAATTTTTCACTCTTCCAAAAAATCTAAAATAAAAACTAATCCAAAAAAAAAATTTTAATTTAAACCCCCTCTTTCCGGCCTCTTTTCACTCTCTTTTAACACATTTTTTCCAAAAAAAATTTCCCAAATTTTCTTACCATCCCACTCCCCCTTCTACACATCCACTATATGCATTTTCCCCTTTCACCCCCTTCCCTTTTTTTAAAATTTTAAAAAACTTGGTGACTTCTTAATTTCCACATTATTTTTACATGTCCCCCATTTTTGATTAAAAAAGATTTAATTACAACAAATTCTACTCCATACAAAAAAACTCCCAAAATATCAGCTTGGAATAAATGACAAAATTATGCATACTTTCACTTTTCCCTACCCCCCTATGTAAATTTATACAAATACACAGAGCATGATAATCGAAATCATGCACTTTTGCTACTGTAAGGGTTAACCCCTGTAAAAGACCGGTTATTTTGCGGGGGAGCTGGGAGGCACACGCGGGGGGGTGGGGGGGGGTTTATTTCACAGAACCCAGAAGGGCTAAAAATGAATGACACACGGGGGAAAAGGGGGTTTTATGGAAAGGACAGAGATCAAGCAATAAAAATCCCGGGGCGACATCTGCTCTGCTTTTCCCCGGCGAGCACCCGGGGTTTCGTGAGGGGGGTGTGGACACCCGCCCCCGGACAATCATCTGACTCTCGTCCTCCCCTGTGTAAAATCAAGCGGTTCCGAGATCCATAGAGCTGCCTTAAAGCAGTTCATGGGGGCCCGCCCCGCCACCACCCGGGGTACCCCGGGAAATCCCCTAAAGCAGGGACGTTGCCGATATCATTTCCCGGCTAATGATCTTTTAGTTCATGCGAAAGGGGAACCAACAAACGTACAAAGGGCACCCCAGAAGGTGGGAGCGGTCTCCTCCAAAAAAAGGGGGACCGCGGGGATACCGCGTTTTGCACGGTTACGGGCAGCATGAAGGACCTGAGGGGGGTCCCCCCCCAGGCCATCCACACGGGTTTTCCCCCAATGGAAAAGATGCATGATGGCCCCGTTGTATCCATCAAAGCCATAGAATCAAACCGAGCCAATCGAGTAACAGGGAAGCGAGCTCGGAGTCAAAGAAAAGAAGAAGCAGCAGCGTGTGACCCCAGCCAGCCGGCCGGCCGGAGGCGCCGTCTGCAGCTTCCTGTTTCAGCAGGTGGTGTGAGGAGCTCTCCGCCCACTTGTGACACCTGATGCACTGATGGCAGGAAGTCAGTGAAGCTGCTGCCGCTGCTGCTGCTGCCGCCGCCGCCGCCATGGAAGCACGTTCAGGGCCTCAGGGCTTTGGTGAGTTGGGTCTTTGGGTGAAGATGCCTCAGAGTTAGGTCAGAAGGCACAGTAAGCGGTCGAGTGGCTCACTGCTTATGTGCTCATCCGCTCGTGGTGCCTGAAGGTATGAGCCGGTTCGAGCCCCGTGTTCGGCGGTTCAAGAGCTAAGCTTGAAGGTCTATGACGGTGCACCAGAGTTCGAGAACCCTCTTGTAAAATTGTGGAGGACAAGAGAGCTGTGACGAGCCAGGCCCGGGGATCGATCCCACGGCCTCTGGAGCACTCCCAAGCTGGAGGTCAGCGGCTTTGCCACACCTTAGCGGGTCAGCCACCCAGGCTTCTGGTCCTGGCGGTGGCTGCTGCTGCTGCCGCCTTTATACTACTTTCTATAGGAATGTGCTTCCGTGGCAGCAGCAGCTTTACTGACTTCCTGTAATTAGTGCATCAGGTGTCAGAACTGGGTGGAGAGCTCCTGACACAACCTGCTGGAGCTGAAGCCGGAAGCTGCAGACAGCGGCTCGGGCTTTGTTCACACGCTGCTGCTGCTGCTGCTGCTGTTTTTGCTGTTTGTTTTCCTTGACTCTGAGCTCGCTTCTCTCGCTTGGCCGTCACCGGGGTTCCCCTGTTATTGGATTGGCTCGGTTTGTTTCTCTGGTTCTGATGGATACAGATGTGGGCACATACACTGCATACGTTTTCCATTGGTGGACACTGTAACCTATACATGTTTGCACAGATGGAAAAAAGTGCAGCAAACGGTTCTTCCTTCCATCTGTCCAAATATAAAGGTGAGGTGGTGAAAGGGATAGCATCGCCATATACTGTGGCGCCGTCTCCGGGCATAGGAGTCAGAGTAGAGGGTAACGCACACGTTTAGGAACACGTTTTTATTGTAAGAAATGTATAAATCGGACGAGCGAACGTGATGTGAACCTGAGCCGCCAAGAAATGCCAGTGGTTTTGTACGGAACTTTGTAACAGATGAAATTGGAGTCGTTTAACCCCTTCCTGGCGGACGGTCATAATAATGTGGCTCTAAATTGTTTTCCTCTTTGCCTTCTGCAAGCCATAACTTTTTTATTTTTCCACCTACATAGACATATGAGGGCTTTTATTTTGCGGGACAAGTTGTACTTTCTAACGGTGTTATTCGTATTACTATAGAATATACTAAGGAACGGCAAAAAAATTGTAAGTGGGGCAAAATGTGAAAAAAAAAGTACTTGCGCCATGTTTGCGGGAGGTTTGTTTTTACGGAGTTTATTCTTTGGTAAAAATGATTTGTTCTCTGTATTCTACAGGTTGATACGCATCCGGGAATACCAAACATGCAGGGTTTCAGTTATGTTTTGGTACCGTAAAAAAAATCCAAACATTTTCTATTTTTGAAATTTGCGCCGCGGCGCCCTTTTGTGCGACCGATAACTTTTTGATACAAACACCTACGGATGTGAGTGAGGGGGCATTTTTTCTCCGCCGAAGTGTACTTTTTAATGCTAGCACTTTGAAATGGATGCGACTTTTTGGATCACTTTTATTCCAGTTTTTAGGCGACGTGAAATGACCACAAAAACGCAAATTTGGGGTTTGGAATTTTTTTTCTTCTACGGTGTTCGGCGTACGGGATAAATTATATTATACTTGTATAGATCGGACTTTTTCGGACGCGGCGATACCAAATATGTGCAACTTTTTTAAAATTATTTTACTGTTTTTATTTGTAAAATGGGGAAAGGGGGGTGATTTGAACTTTTAATACTTTTTTTTTTTTTTTTGAACTTTAAAACTTTATTTATTTTTTTTACTTCAACATTTAGTCCTCCTATGGTGCTTGACCACTAGAGGGCGCGATCGTTAATACAGCCTAATGCATGGCATAGGCAATGCATTAGGCCGTACAAAGATGGCGCTTTCCCCACTTCCTGTCTGCGGCCGGAAGTGGGGCAAACGGGAACATGGCAGCGATCAGAGCCTTCACAGGGCCCCCCCACCCGCTGCCACGTTAGCCCGTCGGGACTCGGCCATCTTATCGCCGATGCCCGGATCAGGCGATCCGAATTTCAAAGCCGCTTACCGGCGCTATGACGTTCTCGTGCGTCATCGGTCGGCGAGGGGGGTCAAAGGTTTGCGCTTCCTTTCATTGCTCACGTTTTTATCCAATTAGTTCTGTTTTTGTAACTGCGACGTGTGCACCTCGGACTCGAGCTGCTGCTGCTGCTGCTGCTGCGATAACAGACAATGAGGCCGGGTTCTCACACTGCGGTTCTGGAGAGTGTTGTTTTTTTTTTGTTTTTTTTTACTGCATCAGAAATACGAGGATTTAAAAAAATGCCTTTATTCTGTTATTTTTTTTTTTTTTTTTATGCAGAAGAATTTAAAACTGTCTCTAATCTGGAACAAATCGGGGTCATCTTAGAAAAACACCTGAATTTTGTGAAAAATGCAAAACGGGACTCTAAGCAGTTCAAAAACGGATGCGTTTTTCACAACGTTCAGGTGTTTTTCTACGTTGACCCCAAGTTGTTCCAATTTGTATCTTCACTCTGCTTGTTGAGTTCAATCATTTTTTGCTATTTTCAACTTTTGCACCTTTCCTTCCATTTAGTTTTTTTGGTATTTTCTCTCTATGATCCTCATCTTTTCTTGACATTTTGTTTCCTATTTTCATCTTTGGGAGGCCTCCCCTTTTTCCACATTTGTGCCCAGGTTTTCCACTTTTTTTAACCCTTTAACACAAACCCCCCCAAAAATTTTACTCTTCTTTTTTTTTGCTCCTTGCCTTCCAAAAGCCATAACATTTTTATTTTTCCACCTGCATAGACATATGAGGGCTTTTTTTTTGCGGGACAAGATGTACTTTCCAGTGGTGTTATTCATATTACTATAGAATATACTGGGGAACGGCAAAAAAATTCTAAGTGGGGCAAAATGTGAAAACAAATGTACTTGCGCCATGTTTACGGAAGTTTTGTTTTTGCGGCGTTCAATCTTCGGTAAAAATGATGTGTTCTCTGTATTCTACAGGTTGATACGCATCCGGCAATACCAAACATGCAGGGTTTCCGTTATGTTTTGGTGGCTTAAAAAAATTCCAATCATTTTTCATATTTGAAATTTGCGGCGTGGTGCCATTTTGTGCGACCAATAACTTTTTTGTACTAACACCTACGGACGTCAGTGAGGGTGCGTTTTTTGCGGGCTGAAGTGTACTTTTTAATGCTAGCACTTTGAAATGGATGCGACTTTTTGGATCACTTTTATTCCAATTTGTAGGCGACGTGAAATGACCACAAAAACGCAAAATTGGCGTTTGGAATTTTTTTCTTCTACGGCGTTCAGCGTACGGGATAAATGATGTTATATTTGTATAGATCGGACTTTTTTGGACGCGGCGATACCAAATATGTGTAACTTTTTTATTATTTTATTGTTTTTATTTGTAAAATGGTGAAAGGGGGGTGATTTGAACTTTTAATACTTTTTTTTACACTTTAAAACTTTATTTATTTATTTTTTACTGTAACATTGAGTCCCCCTATGGTGCTTGACGACTAGGGGGCGCGATCGTTAATACAGCCTAATGCATTGCCTAGACCATGCATTAGGCTGTACCAAGATGGCGTTTTCCTCACTTCCTGTGGGCCCGGAAGTGGGGACAACGGGAACATGGCAGCGATCAGAGCCTTCACAAGGCCCCCCGCTGCCATGTAAGCCCGTCGGGACTCGGCCATCTTATCGCTGATGTCCCATTCGGGCTGAAAAACGGTGCGCAGCACTGTTTGTCATTCATTTAGACGCGGCGGCGGCGGCGTCTAAAGGGTTACATAACGCTCCTGTTACACATACCCATACGTCAGGCTGGTCGAAAGGGTTCATGTGTGTGTTTTCATTCTTTTCTTTCATTCTCCTCATATCTTGTTTTTTTTGCCGTGCATCTCACTTTACTACTGTTGTCAATAAAGAACAATAAAGAATAAACTCTTCTTCTTCTTCTATGTTTTGAGCTGTGGAATTTGATTAGTTTGTAAGAGCTGGAAATAAGATGATAAAACCGTTGCCCCTCAGCAAAAAGAAAAACCTACTCCGAAGTTTACACTGGGCCCAGGACTCGATCCCAGCAGGGCTCCTCCGATCCCACGGACACCGACGTGCTGAGCCTGAGTGCTGCGCCACCGTGGCCGCTGGAATCCCACAGAACTTCTCATAAACATGACACGGTCTTTCTCCTGCCGGGAGGGAAACTGACTTGTGGCCTCATGGGCAACTTCCGAGCGGAGGGATCTCAGCCTGAGGCGTGGAGCAGTGGGTAAGGGCTGAGCAGGTCATCCCACAGACGGCGGCTCCCGGTTCGATTCCTGCATCGACTCCCGGCTGTGTCAGCAGAACAATGCCGCCGCCTTGTGGGTGACCTGACTTGGTGGAGAAGGCTCCTGGGGCTGAGCGCTCCCGCCAGGTGGTTATGGTGGGACCACGGTGCAGAAAAGGAGAGTTTTGAGCTGCTGGTCCCGGCAGCTTAGAGGTTTTCTAAGTCAAAGATCACAATTTTTTTTCTCTATAACGCCCTTGTTCCAACACTCCAGTGGTAGACCACATTTGGTAAGTCCGGGAGCCGCCTGCAATCACCGTTGGGGAGGCCGACGTGGGGATTCGAACCCACGGCGGATGGAAGCCTGTACCGACCGAACCTTCATGCAACCTTCAGTGACCGAGACCCAGAGCAGTGAGCCGTTCAGCTGCTCGACAACCTCCCCTGCTCGTCCGTTCCCAATGACCTCTCTCGTCCAAAGGGCTTTAGAGAGGCAACTTCCCTCCCCGGAGGGACACGCTCCAGAGCTGCTCCCATAGCTCAGGGGCTAAAGCTACACGGCTGATGGGGCTGGGAGTGCGGGGCCCAGGGTTCAAGGCCCGTGACGGTGGCTCGTTCTAATGTTATAGGTACGTTCTTATTCTATTATCGACACATTATTATTATAGATACTTCAGTATATTATAGACACTTTATTATAGATCTATTATGATGATATCCTAGAGGCCGCACTGATTGCGACCAGAGTATTGTAAACCCGCTGACCCTCTTTGGGGCATCAGATTCGCTCTTCGTATTTCCTCCATTTTTTCACGTCTTCCAAAATCTAAAATAAAAACTAATCCTAAAAAATAAATATGGATATTAAAATCCCCTGCATTTCTCGGCAGCTCAGGTTCACTCGTCTGATTGACACATTTCTTCCAATAAAAATGTGTCCCTAGATGTGTGCATTACCATCTCCACTGCCTCCTATGGCTGGACACAGTGCCACGGTATATGGCAGTGCTATCCCTTTCACCACCTTCCCTTTACATTTGGACAGATGGAGGGGAAAAAAGCGTTGGCTGCACTTCTGTCATCTGTCCAGACACGTTATGGTGTACAGTGTCCACCCATTTTTGGATTGAATAAAGAGTTTATTAGCAAGCAAATGGTCTACTCCATACACAACTCCCAGGCATGAGCTGCAGCTCTGGAATAAATGAGCATAAGTTATGCATACATTCACTATTCCTATCCCCTATGTAAATTCTATACAAATACACTAGAGCATGACTAGACTCGCAATCATGCACATTGCTACTGTAAGGTGATGAAGCACCTGTAAAAAGAGGCAGGTTAGTGTTGCTGGGGAGCTGGGAGGCACACATGCGGGAGGGTGGGTGGGATTATTTCACAGAAGCCAGAAGCTGGCTAAAAATGATATGACACACAGGGTGAAGAGGGTTATGGGAAAGGACAGAGATCAAGCACATAAAAATGCCGGCGACATCTGCTCGTGCTCTTCCCGGCGAGCACCCAGGGTCTGTGAGCGGGCTGTGGAGCAGCCGCAGCCGCCGCCGCCGACAATCATCTGCACTCTGCGTCCTCTCTCTGTGTAGAATCAAGCGGTTCCTGGAGATCCATAGAGCGTCGTCCTTAAAGCAGTTCATAAGGCGCCGCCACCACCACCGTGCGTACCCCGGGAAAGTGCCCATAAAGCAGGGACGTGTGCTCGATATCATTCCTGGCTAATGAGTCTTTTAGTTCATGCGAAAGGGAAGCCAACAAACGGTGAGCAAAGGGGCACTCCCAGAAGAGATGGTAGGCGGTCTCCTCCAAAAAAGGGGCACCGCGGGCAGTACCGCGTTTAGCACAGGTTACGGGCACGCATGAAGGACCTGAGGGGCAGTCCCCCCTGCATGGCCATCCACGACAGTGTCCACCAATGGAAAACGTATGCAGTGTATGTGCCCACGTCTGTATCCATCAAAGCCATAGAATCAAACCGAGCCAATCAAGTAACAGGGAAGCGAGCTCGGAGTCAAAGAAAAGAAGAAGCAGCAGCGTGTGACCCCGGCCGGCCGGAGGCGCCGTCTGCAGCTTCCTGTTTCAGCAGGTGGTGTGAGGAGCTCTCCGCCCACTTGTGACACCTGATGCACTGATGGCAGGAAGTCAGTGAAGCTGCTGCTGCCGCTGCTGCTGCCGCCGCCGCCGCCATGGAAGCACGTTCAGGGCCTCAGGGCTTTGGTGAGTTGGGTCTTTGGGTGAAGATGCCTCAGAGTTAGGTCAGAAGGCACAGTAAGCGGTCGAGTGGCTCACTGCTTATGTGCTCATCCGCTCGTGGTGCCTGAAGGTATGAGCCGGTTCGAGCCCCGTGTTCGGCGGTTCAAGAGCTAAGCTTGAAGGTCTATGACGGTGCACCAGAGTTCGAGAACCCTCTTGTAAAATTGTGGAGGACAAGAGAGCTGTGACGAGCCAGGCCCGGGGATCGATCCCACGGCCTCTGGAGCACTCCCAAGCTGGAGGTCAGCGGCTTTGCCACACCTTAGCGGGTCAGCCACCAAGGCTTCTGGTCCTGGCGGTGGCTGCTGCTGCTGCTGCCACCTTTATACTACTTTCTATAGGAATGTGCTTCCGTGGCAGCAGCAGCAGCTTCACTGACTTCCTGTAATTAGTGCATCAGGTGTCAGAACTGGGTGGAGAGCTCCTGACACAACCTGCTGGAGCTGAAGCCGGAAGCTGCAGACAGCGGATCGGGCTTTGTTCACACGCTGCTGCTGCTGCTGCTGCTGTTTTTGCTGTTTGTTTTCCTTGACTCTGAGCTCGCTTCTCTCGCTTGGCCGTCACCGGGGTTCCCCTGTTATTGGATTGGCTCGGTTTGTTTCTCTGGTTCTGATGGATACAGATGTGGGCACATACACTGCATACGTTTTCCATTGGTGGACACTGTAACCTATACATGTTTGCACAGATGGAAAAAAGTGCAGCAAACGGTTCTTCCTTCCATCTGTCCAAATATAAAGGTGAGGTGGTGAAAGGGATAGCATCGCCATATACTGTGGCGCCGTCTCCGGGCATAGGAGTCAGAGTAGAGGGTAACGCACACGTTTAGGAACACGTTTTTATTGTAAGAAATGTATAAATCGGACGAGCGAACGTGATGTGAACCTGAGCCGCCAAGAAATGCCAGTGGTTTTGTACGGAACTTTGTAACAGATGAAATTGGAGTCGTTTAACCCCTTCCTGGCGGACGGTCATAATAATGTGGCTCTAAATTGTTTTCCTCTTTGCCTTCTGCAAGCCATAACTTTTTTATTTTTCCACCTACATAGACATATGAGGGCTTTTATTTTGCGGGACAAGTTGTACTTTCTAACGGTGTTATTCGTATTACTATAGAATATACTAAGGAACGGCAAAAAAATTGTAAGTGGGGCAAAATGTGAAAAAAAAAGTACTTGCGCCATGTTTGCGGGAGGTTTGTTTTTACGGAGTTTATTCTTTGGTAAAAATGATTTGTTCTCTGTATTCTACAGGTTGATACGCATCCGGGAATACCAAACATGCAGGGTTTCAGTTATGTTTTGGTACCGTAAAAAAAATCCAAACATTTTCTATTTTTGAAATTTGCGCCGCGGCGCCCTTTTGTGCGACCGATAACTTTTTGATACAAACACCTACGGATGTGAGTGAGGGGGCATTTTTTCTCCGCCGAAGTGTACTTTTTAATGCTAGCACTTTGAAATGGATGCGACTTTTTGGATCACTTTTATTCCAGTTTTTAGGCGACGTGAAATGACCACAAAAACGCAAATTTGGGGTTTGGAATTTTTTTTCTTCTACGGTGTTCGGCGTACGGGATAAATTATATTATACTTGTATAGATCGGACTTTTTCGGACGCGGCGATACCAAATATGTGCAACTTTTTTAAAATTATTTTACTGTTTTTATTTGTAAAATGGGGAAAGGGGGGTGATTTGAACTTTTAATACTTTTTTTTTTTTTGAACTTTAAAACTTTATTTATTTTTTTTACTTCAACATTTAGTCCTCCTATGGTGCTTGACCACTAGAGGGCGCGATCGTTAATACAGCCTAATGCATGGCATAGGCAATGCATTAGGCCGTACAAAGATGGCGCTTTCCCCACTTCCTGTCTGCGGCCGGAAGTGGGGCAAACGGGAACATGGCAGCGATCAGAGCCTTCACAGGGCCCCCCCGCTGCCACGTTAGCCCGTCGGGACTCGGCCATCTTATCGCCGATGCCCGGATCAGGCGATCCGAATTTCAAAGCCGCTTACCGGCGCTATGACGTTCTCGTGCGTCATCGGTCGGCGAGGGGGTCAAAGGTTTGCGCTTCCTTTCATTGCTCACGTTTTTATCCAATTAGTTCTGTTTTTGTAACTGCGACGTGTGCACCTCGGACTCGAGCTGCTGCTGCTGCTGCTGCGATAACAGACAATGAGGCCGGGTTCTCACACTGCGGTTCTGGAGAGTGTTGTTTTTTTTTTGTTTTTTTTACTGCATCAGAAATACGAGGATTTAAAAAAATGCCTTTATTCTGTTATTTTTTTTTTTTTTTTATGCAGAAGAATTTAAAACTGTCTCTAATCTGGAACAAATCGGGGTCATCTTAGAAAAACACCTGAATTTTGTGAAAAATGCAAAACGGGACTCTAAGCAGTTCAAAAACGGATGCGTTTTTCACAACGTTCAGGTGTTTTTCTACGTTGACCCCAAGTTGTTCCAATTTGTATCTTCACTCTGCTTGTTGAGTTCAATCATTTTTTGCTATTTTCAACTTTTGCACCTTTCCTTCCATTTATTTTTTTTGGGTATTTTCTCTCTATGATCCTCATCTTTTCTTGACATTTTGTTTCCTATTTTCATCTTTGGGAGGCCTCCCCTTTTTCCACATTTGTGCCCAGGTTTTCCACTTTTTTTTTAACCCTTTAACACAAACCCCCCCAAAAATTTTACTCTTCTTTTTTTTTGCTCCTTGCCTTCCAAAAGCCATAACATTTTTATTTTTCCACCTGCATAGACATATGAGGGCTTTTTTTTTGCGGGACAAGATGTACTTTCCAGTGGTGTTATTCATATTACTATAGAATATACTGGGGAACGGCAAAAAAATTCTAAGTGGGGCAAAATGTGAAAACAAATGTACTTGCGCCATGTTTACGGAAGTTTTGTTTTTGCGGCGTTCAATCTTCGGTAAAAATGATGTGTTCTCTGTATTCTACAGGTTGATACGCATCCGGCAATACCAAACATGCAGGGTTTCCGTTATGTTTTGGTGGCTTAAAAAAATTCCAAACATTTTTCATATTTGAAATTTGCGGCGTGGTGCCATTTTGTGCGACCAATAACTTTTTTGTACTAACACCTACGGACGTCAGTGAGGGTGCGTTTTTTGCGGGCTGAAGTGTACTTTTTAATGCTAGCACTTTGAAATGGATGCGACTTTTTGGATCACTTTTATTCCAATTTGTAGGCGACGTGAAATGACCACAAAAACGCAAAATTGGCGTTTGGAATTTTTTTCTTCTACGGCGTTCAGCGTACGGGATAAATGATGTTATATTTGTATAGATCGGACTTTTTTGGACGCGGCGATACCAAATATGTGTAACTTTTTTATTATTTTATTGTTTTTATTTGTAAAATGGTGAAAGGGGGGTGATTTGAACTTTTAATACTTTTTTTTACACTTTAAAACTTTATTTATTTATTTTTTACTGTAACATTGAGTCCCCCTATGGTGCTTGACGACTAGGGGGCGCGATCGTTAATACAGCCTAATGCATTGCCTAGACCATGCATTAGGCTGTACCAAGATGGCGTTTTCCTCACTTCCTGTGGGCCCGGAAGTGGGGACAACGGGAACATGGCAGCGATCAGAGCCTTCACAAGGCCCCCCGCTGCCATGTAAGCCCGTCGGGACTCGGCCATCTTATCGCTGATGTCCCATTCGGGCTGAAAAACGGTGCGCAGCACTGTTTGTCATTCATTTAGACGCGGCGTCTAAAGGGTTACATAACGCTCCTGTTACACATACCCATACGTCAGGCTGGTCGAAAGGGTTCATGTGTGTGTTTTCATTCTT
Organism: Phyllomedusa bahiana; assembly: GCA_025379985.1. Lineage (NCBI taxonomy): Eukaryota > Metazoa > Chordata > Amphibia > Anura > Hylidae > Phyllomedusa > Phyllomedusa bahiana. The sequence goes on from JAODAL010071732.1 coordinate 12,623, forward strand.
TTCTTTCATTCTCCTCATATCTTGTTTTTTTCTGCCGTGCATCTCACTTTACTACTGTTGTCAATAAAGAACAATAAAGAATAAACTCTTCTTCTTCTTCTTCTATGTTTTGAGCTGTGGAATTTGATTAGTTTGTAAGAGCTGGAAATAAGATGATAAAACCGTTGCCCCTCAGCAAAAAGAAAAACCTACTCCGAAGTTTACACTGGGCCCAGGACTCGATCCCAGCAGGGCTCCTCCGATCCCACGGACACCGACGTGCTGAGCCTGAGTGCTGCGCCACCGTGGCCGCTGGAATCCCACAGAACTTCTCATAAACATGACACGGTCTTTCTCCTGCCGGGAGGGAAACTGACTTGTGGCCTCATGGGCAACTTCCGAGCGGAGGGATCTCAGCCTGAGGCGTGGAGCAGTGGGTAAGGGCTGAGCAGGTCATCCCACAGACGGCGGCTCCCGGTTCGATTCCTGCATCGACTCCCGGCTGTGTCAGCAGAACAATGCCGCCGCCTTGTGGGTGACCTGACTCGGTGGAGAAGGCTCCTGGGGCTGAGCGCTCCCGCCAGGTGGTTATGGTGGGACCACGGTGCAGAAAAGGAGAGTTTTGAGCTGCTGGTCCCGGCAGCTTAGAGGTTTTCTAAGTCAAAGATCACAATTTTTTTTCTCTATAACGCCCTTGTTCCAACACTCCAGTGGTAGACCACATTTGGTAAGTCCGGGAGCCGCCTGCAATCACCGTTGGGGAGGCCGACGTGGGGATTCGAACCCACGGCGGATGGAAGCCTGTACCGACCGAACCTTCATGCAACCTTCAGTGACCGAGACCCAGAGCAGTGAGCCGTTCAGCTGCTCGACAACCTCCCCTGCTCGTCCGTTCCCAATGACCTCTCTCGTCCAAAGGGCTTTAGAGAGGCAACTTCCCTCCCCGGAGGGACACGCTCCAGAGCTGCTCCCATAGCTCAGGGGCTAAAGCTACACGGCTGATGGGGCTGGGAGTGCGGGGCCCAGGGTTCAAGGCCCGTGACGGTGGCTCGTTCTAATGTTATAGGTACGTTCTTATTCTATTATCGACACATTATTATTATAGATACTTCAGTATATTATAGACACTTTATTATAGATCTATTATGATGATATCCTAGAGGCCGCACTGATTGCGACCAGAGTATTGTAAACCCGCTGACCCTCTTTGGGGCATCAGATTCGCTCTTCGTATTTCCTCCATTTTTTCACGTCTTCCAAAATCTAAAATAAAAACTAATCCTAAAAAATAAATATGGATATTAAAATCCCCTGCATTTCTCGGCAGCTCAGGTTCACTCGTCTGATTGACACATTTCTTCCAATAAAAATGTGTCCCTAGATGTGTGCATTACCATCTCCACTGCCTCCTATGGCTGGACACAGTGCCACGGTATATGGCAGTGCTATCCCTTTCACCACCTTCCCTTTACATTTGGACAGATGGAGGGAAAAAGCGTTGGCTGCACTTCTGTCATCTGTCCAGACACGTTATGGTGTACAGTGTCCACCCATTTTTGGATTGAATAAAGAGTTTATTAGCAAGCAAATGGTCTACTCCATACACAACTCCCAGGCATGAGCTGCAGCTCTGGAATAAATGAGCATAAGTTATGCATACATTCACTATTCCTATCCCCTATGTAAATTCTATACAAATACACTAGAGCATGACTAGACTCGCAATCATGCACATTGCTACTGTAAGGTGATGAAGCACCTGTAAAAAGAGGCAGGTTAGTGTTGCTGGGGAGCTGGCTCCCGTGGGATTATTTCACAGAAGCCAGAAGCTGGCTAAAAATGATATGACACACAGGGTGAAGAGGGTTATGGGAAAGGACAGAGATCAAGCACATAAAAATGCCGGCGGCGACATCTGCTCGTGCTCTTCCCGGCGAGCACCCAGGGTCTGTGAGCGGGCTGTGGAGCAGCCGCCGCCGACAATCATCTGCACTCTGCGTCCTCTCTCTGTGTAGAATCAAGCGGGGTTCCTGGAGATCCATAGAGCGTCGTCCTTAAAGCAGTTCATAAGGCGCCGCCACCACCACCGTGCGTACCCCGGGAAAGTGCCCATAAAGCAGGGACGTGTGCTCGATATCATTCCTGGCTAATGAGTCTTTTAGTTCATGCGAAAGGGAAGCCAACAAACGGTGAGCAAAGGGGCACTCCCAGAAGAGATGGTAGGCGGTCTCCTCCAAAAAAGGGGCACCGCGGGCAGTACCGCGTTTAGCACAGGTTACGGGCACGCATGAAGGACCTGAGGGGCAGTCCCCCCTGCATGGCCATCCACGACAGTGTCCACCAATGGAAAACGTATGCAGTGTATGTGCCCACGTCTGTATCCATCAAAGCCATAGAATCAAACCGAGCCAATCGAGTAACAGGGAAGCGAGCTCGGAGTCAAAGAAAAGAAGAAGCAGCAGCGTGTGACCCCAGCCAGCCGGCCGGCCGGAGGCGCCGTCTGCAGCTTCCTGTTTCAGCAGGTGGTGTGAGGAGCTCTCCGCCCACTTGTGACACCTGATGCACTGATGGCAGGAAGTCAGTGAAGCTGCTGCCGCTGCCGCCGCCGCCATGGAAGCACGTTCAGGGCCTCAGGGCTTTGGTGAGTTGGGTCTTTGGGTGAAGATGCCTCAGAGTTAGGTCAGAAGGCACAGTAAGCGGTCGAGTGGCTCACTGCTTATGTGCTCATCCGCTCGTGGTGCCTGAAGGTATGAGCCGGTTCGAGCCCCGTGTTCGGCGGTTCAAGAGCTAAGCTTGAAGGTCTAT
>JAODAL010071733.1:0-15405 GCA_025379985.1 Phyllomedusa bahiana
AATTTAGACCGGCCCCTAATCGGGGGACCTGGCAATTGGGGCCACAACATCATAAAGGTCCATCCCTGTTTCCCCAATTTGAGGGAAAGTCAAACAACCACATTATCTGGGGAAAAGGGGGGGAGCTTTTGTCTGTAATGACTCCCCCCTTTTGTTGTGAAGGTCCCGCTCAGATTTTTTGACGTTTGGCTCTCAGGACAACCCCCCTCTTTTGGCGTGGCGACCCAGCTCGGGCCTTGGGCCTTTTTTTGGAATACCCAGAAGTCTATTGGCCCGGGAAAACACACCCAAAAAAACATTGGTGTTGAAAACCGCAGATAGTCGTGCACCTTTTGATCTTTAACGGGGTCTCTGTGTGTTGGATTTTTGCCCTGCTTTTGCATCCGTTTGGTTAAAGGTGGTAAATAAAGTTTTCCAAATGTAAAATCCCCGCAATGGGCCTCCCTTGGCACTCAATCCCGGTCTTTGTCGTGATGTTGTTTCCACCAGACATTTGGGGAATTAAAAACAAAAACCAACAGATGTCCCCCAGTTGATAAATTCAGAAAGGGTTCCCCATTTCCTGCTTTTTTCTCTTTTTTTGGGGGTGGGTGGAAGGGAAAAAAATTTCGAGTTTTTTTTTTGTACGGGGGACCGGGAAGGTGGCCCCCCATTTAACCCTTTTTTTTCCTTTTTTAAAATGGCCTTAAGGGGAGGATCATGGTTTTGGGGGAAAATGGGGCACCCAAAGGGCACTCATGTGAGAGAGGGAAATCCTTGATTTCCCAAGCCTTGGTTCGGGGGGTACTATCAAACTGATTTTCCTCAACTTTCCCCCTCCCCCTTAAATTTTAAAACCCCAAACCCCTTTTCCCAAAACAGGGACGTCGGGGAACGTCGGTGTCTAGGGGAATTCCCCCCCCTCCCCTCCGCTTCCCCCCCCCCGGCACAGCTTCAACAAAGCCGGGCTTTTCCTCAGTAAGACCGTGAAAAGCTAGGCGCCACCCCCCTTGGGACTAGCCCGGCCCCCGAACCACTGCCCAATGAGAACGATAAAATTTAGAAAATGTCGGGCCCTTGGGGGGATTCGGGCCCAAAAAAAGGCTCCGTGTCCGCATCTGGTCCGATTCCCCCTCCGTCGCGGGGGGACATGATTTTCAAAGGTTTGGCCCCCCCCAACGATCGTTTCCCCAGAACCCAAGGGTCCCACAATGGGTCATTGCTGACAAGGGCAACGTCCCGGGACGGGGCCCCTTTTGGGGGCTTCTTCAAAAAATGGCGAGGGGGGTTTGGGGCCCGAGTCTTTCAACCCCGCCTCCACTTTTTCCGGGGGCTCAAACACCGAAGGTCCCCCACCGCTGCTTGTCAGGGCCCCGGTGTTTACTTTTGTTAACCCGCGTAATGGCCGTGCGCTGGCCCGTCCAAATCGCTTTGGGGCAAAGTGGGGGTTTGGGGAATTTCCCGCGTGTTTTCCACTTTAACAAAAGAGACGGGTTTTATGGGTTGGGGGGGGCCGAGCTGACGCTTTCAACGCAAACCACGGGGGAACTAAGGCAAGGGTGCGAAACCCGGGGGAAATGTTTTCTCAACCCCGAAACCTTTCCCCCAGCAGGAAATCCCGGGCCTGGGTTGCTCTTTAGAAATTTTGGGCGACAATGGGTTTATTTACATGTGCCAGGCAAGGGAAGGGGCCCCCAGGCCCAACCCAAATTTTTTAAGGGCGGCCCGCAAGATTTTCACCCGTTTCGCAAAACCACCCTTTCCTGGCACAAGGGTTTTTGTCCCCCCAGCCCGCGCCACGGAACTGTTTTTTGGGGAGCCTCCACCCGCTCCCCGAAATGTTATGGAAAGGGCCCCCAAGGGCAGAAATTTAAATTTTTAAAATGGCCTGGTTTTTTTCTGGGCCGGATGCCACCAAGGGCCTTTTGGGGGGGAAAAAAGCCCAGCACCATCCCTGCTGTCACAGAGATAACTCCGGCTGGGGCTTACTATCCATTTTCTTTGGTTCAGATGGATTTTTTCCCCACAGATGCGAAAACGCGCTTGAAATTTTAGATGCACGGGATGGGCCGGGGCAGGGACGCTTTTCAGGCAAAAAAATGCCTGCTCGGCATCTGGTGTTGGGGCAGCAAGGGCCATGACGTGGCTGAACCCCCCAAATAATTTTTTTTTTGTGTCCACCAGAAAGCAGCAACATTTCCAAGGCCAAAAGCCTGGGGCAATGCCGACATTCAGGCTTTTGGCTTTGTGTTGGTTTGGGGTTAAAGTGTTTCTTCTGCCCCAAACCTGGAAGACATAAGATCTGGCTTGCTAGACTGCTCTATGTATGGCGTGCAGGTCGGTCATACTGGCGTAAAGGAGAAGGGGAGGATGGGTTCTCCTGGTGGAGTGGTGTTACTACTCCGGGTGACGGTGGAGGCTGAAGCGGAAGGTGCATATCCCTGATCATGACTTCTGTATAGACAAGGGCATCTGATGAACACATTGTGGAACACTTGGTGGTTGCGTAGTAGGGAGGCGGAGAGCAGAGGGTGTGTACATTGGTTGGAGGACCCCAGCTTCGGTCTGGCCTTTTTGGCCAAGTGTTGCCTCCATTTCAACGCAAGCATTCGCTGCATGTGACTAGACATGTTTGGGTGGTGGTTAAACAACCTAAGGATTCTTGCCTCTACTTATGTGATTTACGACCAAAGGCAGCATATGACATCGCTGGGTTAATCAGAGCGTGCTCAAAGAAGGCCCAGGCTTGAGAGGTCCTGGAACTTTTTGACGGCGATAAGCGAGGAGCGGGGTTTGCGCTACTGTGGCTGCAGAATCATATCAGGGTGCTTATGCGAACCGCGCCCTCAGTCCCTTTTGAGGCGACCGTACTGACCCTACCTCCATCGTCTTCTTCCTCGTCAGTGGAAGAAGCCTCCATCTCGCAAGCAAATTCTGACTGAAAAGACCACATTGGATCCGCAATGTCATCATCATCATCATGCAACCAGGTGACTTCATCGTCCTGACATTCTGCCATCCAGGAGCTGGCGGGCTACAAGCAAGAGGGACTGCCAAGGCATTGCCGACCGCCCTGGATTATAATTGCCGATTGACCGGTTTTTTTTTTGTTATTTCTTCCATCTCAATTCTCTGGGGCGTCAGAGCAGTGGAGAAAATCATCCTCTTTGGCCTCTTGATCTTTTAACATGCCTTCTGACCCCAACAGCATTAAGTCATCAAAGAGTCATCAGAAAATGAATTAACCACAGTGGTGGGTACACGAGATGACATTTGGGCCATGCCTTTGCTTCATGTTGGACGGATTCTGTGATGCAGATGAGGACATTTGTGGCCGTGACTGGGAGGATGAGAGGTAATACTGCTGGATGCAGGTTGCATTAACCACTGAAGAACATATATGCGGACAGCTGTTTCGTTACTGAGATTCACAGGGACCTGACCCAGCGATGACAGGCCTACGGTCACATCAACCGACAATCCGCAGGCTGCGTGTTGGCGCCAGCAATGAATGAGCATCCTTCTCTCGTACTCTAGCTCCATGTCCTTCCCCCCTCTTTGCTCTCTACCAGCTGCTACCTCATGTTAAGAAAGATAAAATTTGAGAGGGTATGAAGAGTTTGGAACGTCCTCTTATAACAAAGACGGCAAATCACAGCTATTCACAAATCACTCAAATCAAAACAAAATTGTGTATTGAATTTAAGTGCAATGTGCCTCTATCAACAAAGCTGGACAGGGCAAAATTGAAAAAACACCTATCTGAAATGAATACGGATAATAAAAGTGTATTTTTGGCACCTATCAATAAACCTGTGGTGACTGAGAAAATTTCTGGATTCAATTTAACTGCAAAGGTGGCCTCTATCACAAAGCGGCCTGCACCATAAGTGAAAAAAACACGTATCTGAAATGTATAAACATAATAAAAGTATTATTTTTTGTGTCACCTATCAATATACCTGTGGTGAACTACAAAATTCGCTTGGATTTCAAATTTAACTGCAAGTTTACCTCTAACAACAAAGCTGGACTGGGCAAAAGGTGAAAAAAAACATGTATCTGAAATGTATACGGAATAATTAAAAGGTATTGTTGGCACATATCAAAACACCTTTGGTGACTACAAAAAATGCTTGATTCAAATTTAAACTGCAAGGTGGATTCTATCAACAAAGCTAGCCTGCGCGAAAGTGAAAAAAACAGTAATCTGAAATGTATACGATTATAAAAGATATTTTGGCACCTATCAAATACACCTGTGGTGACTACAAAGTTGCTTGTATCAAATTTTAACTGTAGGGTAAACTACTATCAACAATCTGGACTGGGCAAAAAGTGAAAAAAAACAACGTAATCTTGAAATGTATACTGATAATTAAAATTTATTTTTGGCACCTATCAATAACCTGTTGGGTGACTACAAAAATTGCTGGATTCAAATTAACTGGCAAGTTAACCTCTATCCAACAAAGCTAGTCTGCGCCAAGTGAAAAAACACGTATCTGAAATGTATCCGTATAATACAAAGGAATTTTTTGGTCAACCTATTCAATTCACCTGTTGTGGACTACAAAATTGCTGGATTCAAATTTAACTGCAAGGTACTCTATCACCAAAGCTGGACTGGGGCCACAGTAAAAAACACGTATCTTGAAATGTATACTATAGTAAAAAGGTTTTGGCACCCTCTCAATTCACGTGTGGTGGACTACAAAATTGGCTGGGATTCAAATTTAACTGCAAGGTACCTCTACAACAAAGCTGGCCAGCGCAAAGCTGAAAAAAACCCGTTATCTGAAATTTAACGATAATAAGAGGTATTTGGCACCTATCAATTCACCTGTGGTGACTTACAAAATTGCTGGATTCAAATTTAACTGCAAGTGGCTCAAACAACAAATCAGGACTGGGCAAAAGTGAAAAAAACACGGTATCTGAAAATGAATATTGAGTAATAAAAAGGTATTTTTGGCACCATCAATACACCCTGTGTGAACAAAAAAAATTGCTGGGTTCAAATTTAAACTGCAAGGTACCTCATCAACAAAGTCTAGTCTGCGCTAAAGTGAAAAAAAACACGTATCTGTTAATGTATACGGATAATAAAAGCATTTATGGCACCTATCAATACACCTAAGGTCACTACAAAATTCTGAATTCAAATTTAACTGCAAGGTGGCTCTATCAACAAAGCAGGCCTGCACCAAAGTGAAAAAAAACCATATCTTAAATGTATAAACGAAGTAAAAGGTATTTTGCACCTAACAATACAGCCTGTTGTAGTACAACAAAATGTCTGGATTCAAATTAACTGCAAGGTGGCTCTATCAACAAATCTGGACTGCGCCAAAGTGAAAAAATACACGTATCTGAATGTAAAGCGAAAATAAAAGGTATTTTTGTCACCTATTAATACACCTGTTGTGACTAAAAAATTTGCTGTATTCAAATTTAACTGCAAGGTGGCTCTATCAACAAAGCTGGCCTGCGCCAAAGAGAAAAAAACACGTATCGTGAAATGTAATTACGGAAATAATAAAAGGTATTTTTTTGGCACCTATCAAGTCACCTGTTGTGACTCAACATTGCTGGATTCAAATTTAACTGCATTATACCTCTATCAATCAAAGCTGGACTGGGCAAAAGTGAAATAAACCACGTATCTGGAATGTAAAACGGATAATAAAAGGTATTTTGGCACCTATCAATACACCATGGAGACTACAAAATTGCTGGATTCAATTTAACTGCAAGGTGTCTCTATCAACAAAGCTGGCCTGCGTCATAGTGAAAAAAACACGTATCTGAAATGTATACCGGATAATAAAAGGTATTTTTGCACTAATCAATACACCTGTGTGACTACAAACTGCTGGATTTCAAATTTAAAACTGCAAGGTACCTCTATCAAACAAAGCTGGCTGCGACTAAAGTGAAAAAAAACACGGTATCTGAAATGTAAACGGATAATAAAAGGCATTTTTGGCCACCTATCAAATACACCTGAGGTCACTACAAAATGCTGGATTCAAATTTAACTGCACTGTGGCTCTATCAACATAGCTGGCCATCAACCAAAGAGAAAAAAACACTTATTCTGAAATGTATAACGGATAGTACAAAGTTATTTTTGGCACCAACAATACACCTGTGGTTACTACAAAATTGCCTGGATTCAAATTTTAACTGCAAAGTGGCTCTATCAACAAATCTGGTCTGCTCCAAAGGATAAAAAATCACGTAACATAAAATGTATACGATAATAAAAGGTATTTAATGGCACCCTATTAATACACCTATTCCCTAATGGTGAAAACAAAAATTGCTGGATTTCAAATTTAAACTGCAAGGTGCTCTATCAACAAAGCTGGGCCTGCGCCAAAGTGAAAAAAACACTGTATCTTAAATGTAAAACGGATAAAATAAAAAGGGAATTTGGCAACCCTATCAAGAACACCCAGTGTGACTACAAAATAGCTGGATTCTAATTTAACTGCAAGGTACCTCTATCAAAAAGCTGGACTGGTGCAAAAGTGAAAATATACACTTATCAAGAAGTGTATACGGATAAATAAAAGGTAATTTTGGCACCTCTCAATACACCTGTGGTGGACTACACAAAAATTGCAGGAAATCAAATTTAAAAACTGCAAGGTGCTCTATCAACAAAGCTGGCCTGCTTCAAAGTGGAAAAACAACACGTATCTGAAATGTATACGATAATAAATGTTATTTTGGCACCTATCAATACACCTGTGGCGACTAACACAAAATTGCTGGATTCAAATTTAACTGCAAGGTACCTCAAATCAACAAAGCTGGTCTGCGCTAAAAGTGAAAAAAAACACGTATCTGAAATGTATCACGGAAATAAAAGACTGGCATATTTGGCAACCTATCAATACACCTGTGGTCACCTACAAAATTGCTGGATTCAAATTTAACTGCAAGTTGGTCTATCACCAAAGCTTGGCCTGCACCAAGTGAAAAATAAAACACGTATCTGAAATGTATAACGGATAGTAAAAGTAGTTTTGGCACCTATCAATAGCAGCTGTGGTGACTACAAATAGCTGGATTACAAATTAACTGCAAGGTTACCTCTATCAACAAGCTAGTCTGCGCCAAAGTGTAAAAAAACACGTATCTGAAAATGTATACGGATAATAAAGGTGTTTTTTGGCACCTATCAATACACCTTTGTGGTCACATACAAAATAGCTGTATTCAAATTTAACTGCAATGTGGCTCTATCAACAAAGCTGGCCGCTCCAAATGAAAAAAACACCTATCTGAAATTATACGGCTAATAAAAGTATTTTTGGCACCTATCAATTCACCTTTGTGACTACAAAATTGCTGGATTCAAATTTAACTGCAAGGTACCTCGATCAACAAAGCTGGCACTGGGCCAAGGAGAAAAAAACACGTATCTGAAAGTTATACGGATAATAAAGGTATTTTGGCACCTATCAATACAAACCTGTTTGACTACAAAATTGCTGGATTCAAATTTAACTGCAAGGTGGCTCTACAACAAAGCGGCCTTCCGCCAAAGTGAACAAAAACACTTATATGAAAAGTAAATACTGATACTAAAAGGAATTATTTGGCACCTATCAATACACCTGTGGTGACTAACAAAATTTCTGTATTCAAATTTTTAAATGCAAGGTGGCTTAAGCAACAAAGCTGGACTGCGGCAAAAAGGGAAAAAAACATGTATCTGAAAATGTATACGGATAATAAAGGTATTTTGCACCTATAAAATTCACGTGTGGTGACTACAAAATTGCTGGGATTCAAATTAACTGGAGAGGTACCTCTATCACAAAGCATGCCTGTGCCAAAGTGAAAAAAAACACGTATTTGAAAATAAATACGGAATAATAAAAGGTATTTTAGCACCTATCAATTCACCTGTGGTGACTACCAAATTGCTGATTCAAATTCATCTCAAGGTACCTTCTAACAACAAAGTTTGGCCTTATCAAAAGTAAACAAAACACGTATCTGTAAATGTATACGGATAATAAAAGGTTTTTGGCACCCATCAATTCACCTGTGGGTGACTACAAAATTGTTTCTGGGATATCATTAACTGCAAGGCACCTCTATCAAAAAAGCTGGTCCTTTGCCAAAGTGGAAAAAACACGTATCTGAAATGTTTACGGATAATTTGTGTGGGGGGGGGGGGGGGGGGGGGGGGGGGGGGGGGTTTTTTTTTTTTTTTAAAAGCTAATTTGGCACCTATCAATTCAACGTGTGGTGACTACAATAATTGCGGAATTCAAATTTAACTGCAAGTACCTGTATCAACAAAGCTGGCCTGCGCCAAAGTGAAAAAAAACACTATTTGTAATGTATACGGATAATAAAAGTTATTTTTAGCACTACAATTTCACCTGTAGTGGACTATCAAAATTGCTGATTCAAATTTTAACTGCAAGGTGGCTCTATAACAAAGCTGACCTTGCAAAGTGAAAAAAAACACCTATCTGAAAATTGTATACGGATAATAAAGGCATTTTTGGACACTAATCAATACACATTGTGGTGACTACAAAAATTGCTCTGCTGAATTAAAATTTAACTGCAAGGTACCTCTATCAACAAAGCAGGACGCGGCAAAAGGGAAAAAAAACATGTATCTGAAATGTAATACGGATAATAACAGCTATTTTGGTCACCTATCAATACACCTGTGGTGTACTACAAAATTGCTGGATTCAATTTAACTGCAAGGTGGCTCTATCACAAAGCCGGCCATCGCCAAAGTGAAAAAAACTCGTATCTGAAATGTATACGGATAATAAAAGGTATTTTTGGCACCTATCATACACCTGTGGTGACTACAAAATTGCTGGATTCAATTTAACTGCAAGGTACGGCCTCTGAGTCAATAAAGTTGTTCTGACGCCAAAGTGTAAGAAAAAACACGTAACTGAAATGATACGGATACTAAAAGGTATTTTTGGCACCTATTCAATACACCTGTGGTGGACTACAAAATGCTGGATTCAAATTTAAATCAAGGTGGCAATCAACAAAGCTGGACACGCAAAAGGGAAAAAAAACATGTATCAGAAATGTATAAGTGAATAATAAAAGGTATTTTGGCACCTAACATTTCACGTGTGGGGTGACTACAAAATTGCTGATTCAAATTAAACTGCAAGGTACCTCAATCAACAAAGCTGGCTGTGCCAAAGTGAAAAAACAAGTATTTGAAATGTATACAGATAATAAAAGTTATTTTAGCACTCTATCAATTCACCTGTGGTGACTACAAAATTGCAGGATTCAAATTCCAACAGCAAGGTAACCTCTAACAACAAAGCTGGCCCTGTATCAAAAGTGAAAAAAACACGTAATCTGAAATTTAGATACCGGATAATAAAATTATTAGCACCCATCATTCACCTGTGTGATTACAAAATTGGCAGGATTATCAAATTTAAAAACTGCAAGTCACCACATCAACAAAGCTGGGCCAGTGCCAAAGTGAAAAAAACACGTATTTGAAATGTATAACGGATAATAAAAGGTATTTTAGCACCTAATCAATTCCCACTGTGGTGGACATACAAAATTGGGCTGTAATAAAATTTAAGCATGCACGGTTGCTCTATCAACAAAGCTGGCCTGCGCCAAAGTGAAAAAAACACCTATCGAAAGTATACGGATATATAAAAGGTAATTTTGCACCTACAATACACTTGTGGTGGACTACAAAATTCGCTGTATTACAAATTTAACTGCAAGTACCTCTATCAACAAATCTGGACTGGGAAAAAGTGAAAAAAAACACGTATCTGGGGGTGGGGGGGGGGGTGGGGGGGGGGGGGGGGGGAAATGTATAACGGATAAAACAAGGCATTTTTGGCACCTATCCAATACACCTATGTTCACTACAAATGCTGATTCAAATTTAACTGCAAGGTGGCTCTATCAACAAAGCTGTCCTTCACCAAAGTGAAAAAAAAAACACATATCTGAAATGTATACGGATATTAAAAGGTAAGTTTTGGCACCTATCAATACACCTGTGGTGACTACAAAATTGCTGGTATTCAAATTAACTTCAGGCACGGTGGCTCTATCAACAAAGCTGGTCTAGCGCCTAAGTGAAAAAACACGTATCTGAAATTATACGGATAATAAAAGGTATTTTTGGCACCTATCAATACACCTTGGGTTGACTACAAATTGCTGATCAAATTTAAAACCTTGGCCCAAAATGTACCTCTATCAACAAAGCAGGACTCGGCAAAAGGGAAAAAAACAATGTAATCTGAAATTTATAGAAGGATAATAAAAGGTATTTTTGTCACCTATCAATACACCAGTGGTGACCTACAAATTTGCTGATACAAATTAAACTGCAAGGTGCTCAAACAACAAAGCTGGCCTGCCGCCAAAGTGAAAAAAAACACTTAACTGAACTTTATACGGAATAATAAAAGGTATTTTTGGCACCTATCAAATACACCGGTGGTACTACACAATGCTGGATTCAATTTAACATGCAAGTGTACCTCTAACAATAAAGTTTGTTCTGCGCCGAAAGTGAAAAAACCACGTATCTGAAATGTAACGGATACTAAAATAGTATTTGGCACCTATCAATACACCTGTGGTGACTACAAAATTGCTGGATTCAAATTTAAATGCAAGGTGGCAATCAACAAAGCTGGACTCGGCAAAAGGGAAAAAAACATGTATCTGAAATGTATACGGATAAAAAAAAGGGTATTTTGCAACCTATCATTTCACGTGTGGGTGGTACTACAAAATTGCTGGATTCAAATTTAACTGCAAGGTACCTCTATAAACAAAGCGCCTGTGCAAAGTGAAAAAAAACCGTATTTGAAATGTATACGGATAATAAAAGGTATTTTAGCACCTATCAATTCACCTGTGGTGACTACAAAATTGCTGGATTCAAATTCAACTGCAAGGTACCTCTAACAACAAAGCTGGCCTGTATCAAAGTGAAAAAAAACACGTATCTGAAATGTATACGGATAATAAAAGGTATTTGGCACCCATCAATTCACCTGTGGTGATTACAAAATCATCTGGATTCAAATTTAACCTGGCAAGGCAACCTCTATCAACAAAGCCTGGCCTGTGCCAAAGTGAAAAAAAACACGTATTTGAAATGTATAACGGATAAATAAAAGGTATTTTAGCACCTATCAATTCACCTGTAGTGACTACAAAATGCTGGATTAAAATTTAACTGTCAAGGTGGCTCTATCACAAAGCTGGCCTGCGGCCAAGTGAAAAAAACACCTATATGAAATGTATACGGATAAAAAAAGTATTTTATGGCAACTATCAATACACATGTGGTGACCTACAAAATAGCTGGATACAAATTTAACTGCAAGGAACCTCTATCAACAAGCTGGACTGGGTAATAAGTGAAAAAAAACACGTATCTGAAATGTATAAAGGATAATTAAAAGAGCAAATTTGGCACCTATCAATACACATATGGTCACTACAAAAATGCTGGATATTCAAATTTAACTGCAACTGCAAGTGGCTCTATCCAACAAAGCTGACCTGCACCAAAGTGAAAAAAAAACACTTGATCCTGAAATGTATAACGGATATTAAAATGTAATATTTGGCACCTATCAATACACCTTTGGTGACTGTCACAAAATATGCCTGTGATTCAAATATAACAGCAAGGTGGCTCAATCAACAAATGCGGTCTGCGCCTAAGTGTAACAAAAACACGTAATCAGAAATGTATACGATAATAAAAGGATTTTTTATGTGCACCTATCAATTACACCTTTGTGCAACAAAATATGCTGGATTCAAATTTAACTGCAAGGTGGCACTATCAACAAAGCTGTCCAGCGCCACAGTGAATAAAACACGTATCTGAAATGTACAGACGGATAATAAAGGTATTTTAAGCACCTATCAATTCACTCTGTGGGTGACTACAAAATTGCTGGAATCAAATTTAACTCCAAGGTATCCTATCTATCACAAAGCCTTGACTGGGCAAAAGTAAAAAAACACTTATCTGAAATGTAAATTTAAAATAAAAGTGAGTTTTTTGGCACCTAACAAAGAGGACCTGCAGTTTACTAGAAAAGATTTGTATCCTAATATAAGTTCAGGCTGCCCAATTTCCAAGTAATATTTCAACAGAAAACTGTTAATAATAAAATTATTGCAATTAGAGATGGGCGAATTTCCCGAAATTCGTTTCGTTCACTTCGCCGAAATTCTCGGCAAAAAATAACTTCGTTCCGAATATACTTCGGGACGAATCAAACGATAAAAACAGCTATTACCAGCTGCACAGAGCTGCAGGTGCTGTAGAACGTTGTACCATGCTAAAAATATGCAGAGGGAGCTTGGTTTTGGTCCTATATAATACAATGTTGTGTTTTAGTATGACACGCATATGACTGCGCCGCATCTTAGAAATCGCTTCACTATAAAACTCACCCGAACAAAACCCGCACCTGGGCACTTAAGAGGGCAAAACTGACCAAAAAACTGAAGGGGAATTTAGCCTGATAAAGTCATGGCAGGGAACAGCTGTAAAAAAAACCAGTCTGTGTGGCTAAGGTTGCAACATCAGTGACAGAGTGTGGTGATGACGCTGCAGGCCACAGCAGCATGAGGTCAGAGCGGCACAATTAGTATCCTGGAGGTGGCAAAAACGGAAAATACCACAGAGTGTGACCAATGACACAGTGTGGATGACATGGCAGCTTACCACAGCAGCAGCAATGAGGTCAGACAGTGGTCACAATGACACAGTGTGTAGTTCACGGCAGCTAGCCACAGCTAGCAGCATGAGGTCAGACAGTGGCACATGAACACAGTGTTGTAGACACGGCAGCATCACAAGCATCAGCATGATCCTCAGACAGTATCACAATGACCCAGTGTGTAGGTCACGGCAGGCACCACAATCAGCACATAGGTCATACAATTGGGGCACAATGACAGAGAGTGTAGTTCATGGCACTCATCCACAGCAGCACATGAGGACATACAGTGGCACAAAGACACAGTGTGTAGGTCATGGCAGCAGCCACAGCAGCCGCATGAGGTCAGACAGTGGCACAATGACACAGTGTGTAGGTCACCGCAAAGCAGCCACAGCAGCAGCATGAGGTCAGACAGAGGCACAGATGACATTCTGGAGTGGAAAAACAGGAGTAGGCCACAGAGTGGGACAATGACACAATGTGAATGTTCACGGCAAGCAGCCACAGATCAGCATGTGATGTCAACAGTGGCACAATGAACCCCCAGTGGGTGTAAAGGTCACTGCAGCACCACAGCAGCCAGCATGAGGACAGACAGTGGCACAAAGACACAAGTGTAATAGTTCACGGCAGCAGCCACAAAAAAATAACAGCATCATGAGGTCAGACAGTGGCACAATGACAGAGTGTTGGAGGTGGTGTGGCCAATTCAGTCCCAGGTAAAGATTGAGGTGGCAGATGGAAAACTGGACAGCAGATGTGTGGCCATCAGGCGGGTGCGGCATCAGAATAGTGGCTGAGCAAGGTATTTGAACCCAGACTGATCATTACTCACAGTTTGGGTGAAGGCGTCATGGCCTGAATGTAGTCTGAACGCCAATAGTGCATTGTGTGTGAAAAGAACCTGGCCGATCCAACGCCTGATTACATCTTGACAAAAAGGTCAGTCGTCTCCACATTTCCCGTGGACAAGCGGGATCCTCCTTTGGGTAACGATTGGCCCCCACCGCACTGAACACCCACTCTGATGCCACAACAACTTCCGGGTCATGACAGCGTTCTCCACTGAAACACGTCGCAGTTGCGGCCACACTTCCAGTTTGGCTGCCAGTAGTCCACCGGAACTTCTAACTGGGCGGCAGTAGTGCTTTCCAAGTAGGCCACCACCTGTTGGATCATGACTCACCAGGTCCTACTGCTGCTGCTGCTGGCGACTCCCTCCTCACTAGGCGGGTGAAGGAAGCTGTGCTCATCAGTGACTCCAGACTTAGTTGCTGCCTGTGATGGAGTGGTACTTCGCTCCGACCCTCCCACCTTCCCCCGGCATCCCGCGGCAGTAGAAATTACGTGAGCGCTGAATAACCACCCCGGATTCAGACTGTCAGAGTCGGGAAGAAGCCCGCACATATGCAGCGGCAAACTGTGACAACGGAGGAATTTCCCTATAGTCATTTGGAGTTTAGTCCTCCCTCTGCTCAATAGCTGTGGGAAAAGGCTCCCCATTTATGGACTCATTATCGAGAGCCAATAGGGTGGAGAGCCAGAAGTCATCCCACTGCCGGATGCTGACTATTCGGCTGTCACTAGCCAGGCAAATCAGCATGCTGCGGGCCACCTGCACAAGTGACTCCGAGGGGCTCCCTGCCTCCATCTCCACTGCATACTGCCACGGTGCTTGCGGGTCATCTGCCTCGTCTTCCTCATCTCCATCTACCTCCTCCAGCTGCTCCTGCTCCTCCTCTCTTGTCACCTGGGTAGAAAATCCACTCATTTCACCAGACAATGCTTCTGCTCCAATGTCCTCCTCCTCCTCCTCCATTTCAGTCCCCACCGGACTCATGTGGCTGCGAGATGTAGTCGCCACGTCTCCAGTCCCCTGCCCAGACAGATTTTTCAGCATCTGTTCCAGGACATGAAGCAGTGGAATGACGTTATTCATCCCGTAGTCCTGGCGACTGACAAATAACGTGGCCCCTCGAATGGCCTCAACAAACGGCAGGTGTCACGCATGAGCTGCCACTGGCTGACATCAAAGTTACACAGTAAATCGTTAATGGCCTTTCTCTGTTCATACAGTCGTTCCAACATGTGCAGGCTGGAATTCCAGCGGGTGCAAACATCGCATATCAGAGTGTGTTGGGGGAGGCCGTTCTGCCGCTGCAATTTGAGGAGGGTGTTTCTGGCTTTGTAGGAATGGATGAAGTGCCCGCTTCCTGGCCATTTTCTGAATCTTCTGAAGATCGGTGGAAGGCTTCAGGAACCTTTTCACATCCAGATTGAACACATGCGCCATGCAGGGCACATGGACCATCCCTCCTCGGTGCAGCGCGGACACCATGTTCCTCCCATTGTCCGTCACCATGGTTCCGATTTGCAGTTGGCGCAGAGAAAGCCACACATCGATTTCTTGCTGCATGACGCGGAGCAGTTCCTCCCCTGTGTGACTTCGTTCGCCGAGGCAAGCCAGGTGTAGAACTGCGTGACACCGCTGTGCCCTACACATGTGGTATGATGGAGCAGTACTTGTGGAGGCTGAGATGGTGGTGGAGGAGGAGGAGGCGGACATTGGCGCAGGAGCAGCAGTTTGACAACGTGGAGGAGAAAGCGGCATCTCCTGTCCAAGTTGTTGGTGTGCCTGGGCCAGAAGCACATTCACCCAGTGGGCCGA